>JAFBJZ010000369.1:0-60000 GCA_016785225.1 Psettodes erumei
TATGGCATTTTTTTTCCTGCATTTTTTTGACGTGCAAAAATTTTTGGTTTTTTGTCATTTGTAACACATTTAATCCTACTGGGGTTCATAAAACAGTGTTCTGTGATGTTTTGAGGCATTTTTAAGATTTTTGAATTTTTGACATTTTTCGCCTTTTTCGACATGCTATACTATGGCATTTTTTTTCCTGCATTTTTTTGACATGCAAAATTTTTTCTTTTTTTGGCAGTTGTAACACATTTAATCCTACTGGGGGTTCATAAAACAGTGTTCTGTGATGTTTTGAGGCATTTTTAAGATTTTTGAATTTTTGACATTTTTCGCTTTTTTCGACATGCTATACTATGGCATTTTTTTTCCTGCATTTTTTTGACGTGCAAAAATTTTTGGTTTTTTGTCATTTGTAACACATTTAATCCTACTGGGGTTCATAAAACAGTGTTCTGTGATGTTTTGAGGCATTTTTAAGATTTTTGAATTTGCGTTCCCCTCCAGCTGCATTTAACGTTTCATCTGCTAAAAAGCCATTACCTAACTATCCGCTATCAGCTAAAGCGTTACAGCTCAATACTTGGTCCGAGAGCGGACGAAGAGAGTGGAAGAGAGGTCGGAGTGATGCTCGGACAGGGGGGGACATTCTGCTAATTGTCGTTTAAAAAGAAAAAAGGGTCTGTTCCGTTCTTCGACGAGCAGGTTCGGTCACCTCAAAGTAAACAGGGCACTTGGTTCTAAAAGCTGTAACGTCCCTTTTAAACCCTCCGTCGCCACTTTATGTCCTCAATTTGCAAACTGAAATGTTTTCAAAACTGACCGACAGAAGCACGGACAACGTCCTGTCGATAAACACACATACACAGGAAAAAAAAAATTCAACAGTATTGTAAAGTATTAAATAAACTCTTGCATATGTGTGTTACAAATACAGGCAAGCGTACTTGGCAACAGATGTCACGGCAAAGTAAAGTAAAATAAAAACAGTGAAAGAGGGTGCGGACCTTAAAGGGTACAGACTTGCAAAAGGAGTCATCCAAAAAAAAAAAAGACAGAAAAAAAAAAGTAAAACCCGCGGGGAGTGGAACTGAAGACAAGCGGGCGATGACGTGCATACGAGGAGAGATGGTGAGAAAGAGGAGGAGGAGGAGGAGAAAGAGGAGGAGGAGGAGGAGGAGGAGGAGGAGGAGGAAGAGGAGGAGGGCTTGTTCTGTGTCGTCTCACTGGGCCTCTTCCTCGGCGTCCTGCAGTGCTTCTTTGTTCTGTTCTTCACCTGAGACAAACACCAAAACACAGCCGTCATCTTTCGTTTTTTTCAAAAGTTACAGGACACGAGCACATGCAGCGAAAACACTACGTTTCCCATGATGCAACGTGACGGCGCGTCTTCTTTCGACAGGCGAGCGCTTTAAATCTCTGTTGCCGGAGCCCTGAACCCGTTCACGACAGAAATCACTTCATAAACGTGGACCGGGGGGCGCCCAAACATTCGCATGCCACAGCCTGGCGTCAGCGTGCAGGCTCGACAGAGAAACGCCCGGTGAACCTGCAGGGCGAGTTGCTTGGGAGCGTTACCGCGGCAACAACGGGCTCATTAGTGGCACAGCAAACGGGGGGGTCACAGGTTCTGTGGCAGGCTGTGAGTTCTGTTGACTCTACAAACCCAGAAGCCACGGGAGCAAACTACAGTTAGTGGGGGGGGGGGGCTTACAACATAGACTTTAATCATAGAGGAAGAGGGACGACGTCCTTAAGAATCTACAGAACGAGGGAGAGAAAAGAAGTTAGAGGGGGGGTCACTTCCTGTGTGAGGGGATCAGCTGATGAAAATACAGGAAGAAGAAGGGGGGGGTCTCTCACCGTCCCCCTGCACGTCTGAGGTCCATAGCGTCAAGTTGTCACGTAGCAGCTGCATGATAAGTGTCGAGTCCTTGTAGCTCTCCTCGCTCAGCGTGTCCAGTTCCGCGATGGCGTTGTCGAACGCCTCCTTCGCCAGCCTGTCGGCACAGAGGACACGGGCGCCGTGAGGGGGCGGGGCCTTTTTAAATTTAAAACGGGTTGGTGAGGCGGCGGACCCGGCCGTACCTGCAGGCGCGGTCGGGCGAGTTGAGGATCTCGTAGTAGAAAACGGAGAAGTTGAGGGCGAGGCCCAGGCGGATGGGATGCGTCGGGGGCAGCTCGATCATGGCGATGTCGCTGGCGGCTTTGTAGGCGACCAAACTGTTCTCCGCCGCCTCCTTCCTGTCGTTACCTGTGGCGAACTCGGCCAGGTACCGGTGGTAATCTCCCTTCCTGAGCAGAGGGAAGGACGCGGCGACAGACGGGCGTTAAACCTTCATCATTTATTAACGCGCTCATCATCTTTCACCGAAACGCCGACTCACGCTCAACCGTTCGCGACGAGAAGCGGCCGGCGCTAAAACACCGACACGGAGCGGACGTCGACACGTAACTCACATTTTGTAATAGAAGACCTTGGATTCTCCCGTGGTCGCAGCTAAGATGAGGTGCTTGTCCAGTACGTCCAGAATGTCGTTGCAGATTGATTTCAGCTCTTTCTCAACCTGCGCACACACACACACACACACACACACACACACACACAGGAGTTTGTTTGTTGAATTCCTGAAACCAACGTGTCGGCGTGGCGTTCGAGGAAGCGTGAAGGCGTCTGACCGTTTTTCTGTACTCGCGGATCATCTTGAGTTTGTCCTCGCCGCCCTTGTTCTCCTCCTTCTGCTCCAGGCTGCTGATGATCCTCCAGGACGCCCGCCGGGCCCCGATCACGTTCTTGTAGGCCACCGACAGCAGGTTCCTCTCCTCCACCGTCAGCTCCACGTCCATGCCGGCCACTTTCTTCATCGACTCGACCATTTCTGAGGGAGATGGGAGAATCGGATCAGAACGGTCGGCTCGTTTCTCGTAATCAGAGCCCAGTTTGGGTTTTTTTTTTAGCACAGGAGCAGAAGATGCTGAACAAACAAGACAACGGGCGCGCAGGTAACGCGCCGATCACGTGGAGAACCCCGCGGACAGGGTGGCGGCTGCCGGGCCGCACACAGCGCCGCACCGGAGAAACCCGACACGGCCCGGTTACGAGCCAGGAGGAGCGCTACGCCGCTCCGGTGGCCTCGCCCTCCTGTAAACCCAGTGACCTCGCTGCACTTCCTCTCCCTCAGCATTTCAGGTTCTGCAGAACCGAGGAACCGCTCGCTGCAGAGCCCCCCCCCAAACACACACACACACACACACCGTGTGTTAAACACCTGTCACACCTGTTCCTCCATGGGAACGAGGAGCGACACAGGGCTCCAGCCAGACTCAGACCAGGGATGATGTGGGCGCATAGCAGACTACACCCCCCCCAGCTCTTTCTCTTCCTGCCTGTGGTTTTGGAACACGCACGCACACACACACACACACACGCACACACACACACACGCACACACGCACACACACACACACACACACACACACACACACACACACACACTCACACTCACACTCACACTCACACTCACACTCACACTCTGTCTGATGACTCGTCTATTTACGGTAGAGGCGTTAGCTCGCTCCACTGCAGCTTGTGTGTTATTATGATGCATCATGAGTGGGGGGGTCATCTCTACTGTGGATTAAAGTCAGATTATTTATTCTGTGTGTGTGTGTGTGGGGGGGGGCACCGACCTCCACCACCGGGACGCCAGCTGCCTGTTACTATGGAAATGATAACTCATCTGGAGGTGATTGACAGATAATGAGGCACGCGCTGCTGCGCCTACCGATCGACCAACGATCGATCAATCAATCAATCAATCAATCAATCGCGTATTCGCACAGAGATCACCGGCCTGGGTATAAAGCCGAACCACAATCTCACTTTCCCGTCGGCTACGACGAGTTAGCCGGGGGCTAGCTCGGTCCCCTCTTCACCGACACAGACAATGTTAGCGCGAATGCTAGCACGGCTTTCAGATTGAAAACGCCGCTCCCGGTGGATCACTCGGGGGGAGGAGGTGCAAGTCATGCTCGGCCGGGTGTGGACGTTCGCGGCGCCGCCGTGTTTTTGAATGGGGCTCGGCGTGACGCGTGTCGGCGCTGAAGAAAAGGCGTGCTAGCTCGTTAACAACGCCGGCTAACCAACGCTAGCAACGGACTAGCTTAGCCCGCCGCGCACCGTCTGCGGTAACCGGCGGCCAAAGTGCGCTTTGTGTCTTCGCGGCGCTAACCGGCCGCCTCCTTCTCCCGGTCCGAGCCGAACGCAGTGGATTTAAACGGTGGATGTGAGAACGGTTCAGTCGGCTAGAGAATTCTCCGCCATTTTGTCTCCTCTCACCCAACAAATCCATGTGAACCGCGTTACCTGCGCCGCCGAGCCCCCCTGCGCAGGGGGACCGAGGGGGGGAGAAGGGCCGGGCTGACCGCTGCCTCCGCGCGGACCTACCGTCGTATCTCTCGGCTTGCTCGGCGAGCTTCGCCTGGTACACGAGGTTCTCTCTGTCCGCCATGGTGCGCGGGCGTAGGCGCTGTTCGTGGCGTCCCGGCGGGAAGGGAAGGTTATCGGCCGCTCGGCGATTCCTGGTGGTGGATCAGCAACGGCACCGTCGCTCCGCGGAATCGAAGAGCCACCGGTGGCGCTGGCGTAAAGATGGCGTCGCTGCTCCATCCGGGAAACCCACGCACGCCCACGCCCTCGTGCCAGGTCCCGAAATAGACCGCGACATTACCTGGTTCAAAGGAAGACAAGCCCGGCGTCACGTCACCGAGTCAGTCTTTATTCACCGGAGCGAATAAACAATATTTATTTATTATTGTAAATAGTATTTATAAATATAAATATAATAATAAATATTATTTATATTTTATTATTTTTATTTAGATATTTTTAAATAAAGCGTTTAACTCACTTCCCTCTGTGACGTGTCTAAATCATAACATCACCTGTGAGCGTGGACGTGCATACACCTTCACACCTATGGAGACAGTGACGTAGAGCCCGAACTGACAATTTGGTATATTTTTTTATTGACTATGTATATTAACATATTACATGCTACAGAAAATAAAAAAGGAAAATTTTAACTTCAAATTATATATTTTTGACATATTTGACAACACTTTGACAAATTGTACAATCTCTTTAAAAAAAAATCATATTTTGCTCAAAGTCGTGGTGAAATGGCACAAAAAGGCGCGTGGATGTGTGTGTGTGTGTGTGTGTGTGTGTGTGTGTGTGTGTGTGTGTGTGTGTGTGTGTAACAGAGATAAGGTGCATATTGTTGAATCATCAGTGGAACCTCCCAGAAACATCTTTAGTATTCAGTCTTTGATTCTTATGGGACAGGTGAGTATTTTATCTGAAAGGTGACACCTGGGGTTCAGTGCCGTGTATCTGAATACCCAGTAAATACTTGTACTGTAAAGGTAGTACAACCAATACAGTGGTACTGCAACTGAAGCATCATCTGATATCCCCGTGATGTAAACTTATAACGTCACTCGCAAGCTCAGACTGTAGTTTGTATTTTCTGATTTATACAATTTATAATTTAAATTCCCTAAATATGTTTGGGTTTTTTTTTTTTACACCAAATTTTTATTGATTTTTTTTCACATCAAATTTGGACTTAATATCCTTTTCCCTCATTGACGTCACCTGGTGTCACAGCTGACTTTCATCAGCGTATTCAAAACTCCAGATCAATTAATACATTTTTAACCTTAACGGAAATAAAACATGCAAATATTGGGCCTTTGAACTATAGCAGGTGTTTATTAATATATGTGGGTTTGCATATGATCCACAGGTGTGATTCAAAGATCTTTATAAACATGGACAAAATGGCATTAAATGTAGTGTACAAAAATAATTTCATTTAATTTGAGCCTAAATAACAAAACAAATCACAATGTAAACGCAGAACTACATTTGAGGACGTCTGGGGTCAGATGCACAAACGTTAAGACTGTTTCTGTCGACCGGAGGCAGAAACGCAGATACGCGCCATCGCTCGTCTGGTTCATTAACCAGACATTATCAAAGTGTGATACCTGGACAAACACCTCCACCTGCTCCACAGTAAAATACACCCAAAGTCGATCTACAAAGAAGATGCAGTGATTATTTGTACATTTCCTGCTGTAGCGTATAAGAATACCATGCATAGGATGTAAGTGTGACACGCTGTCACCACGCGATCCTGTTAATAAATATAAGTGTGTGTGTTGGCGCCGTTCACACATCTGACCCCAGGACCGTGTGATTAGGACAGAAAATCTACTGATGCTTGTTCTCTGGACACGACTCGCTCCGTGTTGTTCCTTTATTTGAACAAGAGAGGCCGAGGCTTTCGGGCCCGTTCCTATTAAACCGCTCGCCGTTTCCTCACGCGAGGCGGCGACGCGTCGTCGGCGTACGACAAACTCTCGCTGCGTTTAACGCGGGGGGGGGAAAGCGAGTTTCTGACTCAGCTTCCTTTGACGAAACGAGGCGACGCAGGACGACGTTTATCTGAGAAGGTGAGCCTCGTTTCACGGTTTGTCTTCTTATACATCATGACACAATGCTCCTGTGTGTGTGTGTGTGTTTACGCGTAAACATAGCGCTTGTTTTTAATGTGACGAGAGCTGATGAGAAACACAGCGAGCGTCAGTCACAGCATCTTAGTGGCAAAAGAAATCACCTGGAGTCGATTCTTTTTCAGACACCGTCATAAAAAAAAACACGCTGAAGACAAAAATAAAATCCCTCGTCTTTGTTCGCAGCGCGGCGTCGTGAACCGCGTTTTCAAAGAGGAAGATGATGAAACAAAAGGAAATCAAACGTAAGGAAGGAAAAATCAATGTCTACAATATTTAGCATGTAAGGTGTGTGTGTGTGTGTGTGTATACACACATACATACATACACACACACACACACACGCTGCACTCAGCGGCCACTTCATGAGGGACATTTGTACAATGTGATGTGATCCAACACAAACACACTGCGCAGTGTACGGGACGCAGCGGTCAGCGAGCGTGTAGTCGACTCAGTCATAATATTTTCCACCTTTAGTACAAAAGCGAGAGGACTGCGTCTGTAGTGTGTGTGTGTGTGTGTGTGTGTGTGTGTGTGTGTGTGTGTGTGTGTGTGTGTGTGTGTGTGTGTGTCACGGCGGGAGGCGTCAGGAAAAGTCTTTGCTCGTTTCGCTCTGAGGTTCACAGTCGAGTCACGATTCGGGGTTTTGTCTCCGGTGTGCGATCGATTATTTTCCCTTCTGTGTGAGAATGAAATGCAGTTTGTTTGTTTGTTTGTTTGTTTGTTTGTTTGTTTTGGGGGGGCAGACTGGGCTGGAGGTGCGTAAACTCGGGTTCGACTGATACCGGTCACCTGTGCCTGAAACTGTCCATGAAACGTTCACGTCTGGAGTTTGGTTCATTTTGTCCAGACCGGATTATCTCCGGTTACTACAGGAAGTGAACGCACCCCCCTGCAGGTGTGTGTGTGTGTGTGTGTGTGTGTGTGTGTGTGTGTAGTGAAGGAGTGTGTGACCTTAACAAACCGGTATCAGTCGGACCGCAGCGTCAGCTCGCAGTGCGTCCCACGTCCTCGCCGGTGGAGGGGTTGCTGTGTGCTTGTATAAATCTTTGTTTTCCGAGCGCGACGCCCACGGGTGGGGGTGGGTGGGTGTTCCTCAGCTCTCGTCGTCGGGGTGGTGCTGCTCCAACAGTCGCACGTGGGTGAAGGGGAAGTGGCCTCGCTTGCCTTTGCACTCCCCCTCCCACTGGCCGTTCACGTTGATCTTGGTCACTTTCACCATGTCCCCCACCTGCCGGGCCACGACGAGCACGAGGTCAACACCCACACAGTCACAACCGATCGATACGGGATCAATGACACGTCAATAACATTCGACTATCTGTCAAACTACTACCTCCAGAGCCAGCGCCGTCTTGTCGTAGGCGTTGGGCACCCTCTTCTGAATGGCCCGGGCGTACACGGGCCCGTTCTGCAGGTTGGGGAGCTGAGTGTTGACGACAGGCTGGGCGTACTGGCCCGGGTCTCTCAGGGGGTTGGCCGGCGCCGTCCCGTCCGCGCCGCCCGCCGCCCCTCCGATCGCCGCCCCCGGTCCGGTCCCCGCTGCGGGGGGGCCCGGGCCGGCGGCGGTGGGCGAGGCGGGCCGGTACTTCTCCACGTAGGGCACGGGGATCATGCCGGCCCGGCCCTCCTGGTTGGCAGCGTTCCACCACTGCTCCTCCGGCTTCTCCAGCACGCGCAGGATGTCGCCCTTGCTGAAGGGGAGGTCTTCCTCGTCGTTGCCGAGGAAGTCGAACAGCGCCCGGACGAACTCCGCCTCCTCCGGCTGCGGCGGGACGCCGGCCGAGGCGGAGCTGACGAAGCCCGTGTGCCTGGCCTTGCTTATGGGCTCTATGAGCGTAGTGGTGTCCAGGTAGTGGATCTTGTAGAACTCCAGCAGGGCCGGCAGAGCCTCAAACTCCTGGTCCCCGATCCGAAACCGAGGGGGGGCCAAACCTGGCGGGGGATTTGTGAAGGTTCGATCATCGATCTCAGAATAACTGCCACAGATTACAGTTAACAGAGATTAAAAACAAAACGACCCTGGGGGCACGGGGGGGGGACCTGCCGGCAAGATCACACACATTCCTGAGACGCCGATCTGACCAGTCACCCTCCAGCTGTGACAGCCCGGTCCGCCCCGGTCCATTCAGTCCCCGCAGCCCAGCCCAGCCCGGCCCGGCCCAGCCCGCCCTGCTCGCGCCGAACCGCTGCCTAAACATGGACACAAACACCGACCCAGCCCCCAGTCGGGCGGAATCAACTCACGGTCCCACGGCGGCGAAACACGTTTATACCGACGGGGCGTTCGCGGCTAGCTAGCTACACGCTAAAGTTTCACCAAACTCCGCTGAGAAAGTGACTTTAGCTCGACCGGACCGCAGTGACGTATCAGCAACACGTTGTCAGGTCACATCCACACAACATCCACACAACATCAACATCAACACAACAGATAAAACCTCCGCGCAGTAACCCGTCATTTCAGTAAAAGAGTTAGCATGTGTGTTCCGCCCACGGAAGCTAGGCAGCTAGCATCACGGCGACGCTAAACTTCTCGCTTCTTGCTCCAGTCAGATTAAATTACAGTTTAGCGCGCGCGCCGACCTTGAGATTAGACTCCGTGAACACGGACCGCGCTGTGAACGTGGGGGCAGAACACGCGTGTGTTCGCAGATTAACCACGAACGAGTTTAAACGAGCGTTTCGCGACGGGAGTCCGGTCGGTTCGGGCTCGACGACGGAGCGGGACGTGGAATCCCGTTAAAACACCTGGAGGCCGTTACCTGAGCCGGACTGCCGGTTGTTGCTGATGCTGTTGATTATGTAATGGGACACTTTGGAGTTCTCCGAGACGGACAGCACGTAGTCCCCGGGGCTGGTGATCGAGTCCCGCACCAGGAACACGCCGTGCC
The DNA here is from genome assembly GCA_016785225.1 of Psettodes erumei. NCBI lineage: Eukaryota > Metazoa > Chordata > Actinopteri > Pleuronectiformes > Psettodidae > Psettodes > Psettodes erumei. The sequence continues at coordinate 9,468 of JAFBJZ010000369.1, forward strand.
GCTGCCCCTGCAGGAGAGAAACCGCGTCCTGGCGGCTGAGCCTCCCCCAGTACCAGCTCGCGCGGTCTTCGGCATCGAAATTACCGGCCATGGCTGTGAAATCCTGTCCGAGGCTTGAGGCCTTTCCCCTTCGCCTCTCCCTATCCGCAACTCATACAAAAACTTTGGTTGACTAACGCTGCCGCTGGGAAAAAAACGGTACAATACCGAGACTTTACCGGTTTCCACCTGATAATGACGAGGCGTTTACGTTAACGGAGGTTCTGTTGCACCGCAATCCGAAATAATCTCCCCCAGATGAAGGTTAAAATTACGGGTGGGGGGCGAAAAAAAAAAATATTCCAAACTAATGTGCAACAAGAAACTCCGGGACTGAAATGGCGGATCCAGGGAAACGTTGACCTCATCTACCGGAAGTGATGCCTGGTCACCGGGAAGCGCTGCGTTCACGGACCGGAAGAAACGTAGTACATTTCACGAACGTTTCAGATATTTGTTTTATATGACGGTACGTTGTGTCACAAATATCTGATGGTTGAAAGATGACTAGTTTGGATCCATAAACAATAACATTTTGTTGTTGTTTTGTTTTGTTTTGGTTGGGGTTTTTTTTGCAGATTTTTGTTTCCCTCCTAATCAACACGTCACAAAGACATAAGATGCGATTTTACCAATAAAGAAATTGATAACCAGTCAAACACAAAAATAAAGGAGTTGTGATCTAAGAATAACGTTTGAGCTCCACAGTAAATTCCAAATGTTCACGACTGTCGTGACACTATGTGTTAGTTATGTATTAAAAAACAGCCAATACCAGTAAATAAAAATCCTCCTGTTTCTCTCGTGGGCTAGAAATAAAGAAATGTTTTTGTTTATTTTTGTGGTCAGTGGACTTTTGCAGTAAACAACTCAAGCACTAGATGGCAGCGTTACACAGAATTGATCTTTTTCAAAAAGCTTTATTTATTATTGTGACGAGAAACCTTCATAAATAAGATTTGTTATCACGAGTTCTCCGGCTTAATGTGTAATTATGAATGTGGATCACTGGGTATTTAAAGTATCAGTATTATTAACTGATACCGGAGCGTTTTCGCACAGTTGCGTGACTTTAACGTCACTCAAATGTTCCCGAAAGCTGATCGATCAATTACAAACGATCATGTCAGACTTTCCTCCTCTTTTTCTTATTTATTACGGTTTTGTTATCGATCAAAGAATTACACAAAGCCCTTTTGTGGACACAGCAACATAAGAGCCGCACACGTCACACAACACCTGTAAGACACAGCATTTTAAGAACAGTAGTCTGCTATCAGTGCTAAAGGAAAACTGGTGAAAACACACACACACACACACACACTAACTGCAGTGATTTCCACGACAGCGGCTCCACGTGGGTTCACACTCGGACGTCGACTCTGATACAGAGTCACTCAAACTTCTTCAGGTGGTTGTAGAGGGACTGGACGTACGTGAACACACACATGGGGTCGGGCTTGTCCCCCATCTCCATCATGTCCTCCACCTCGATCAGGCGGAGACAGTCGGCCTGCTCCCTGAAACAGAAAGGCGTGGTGAGAAAGGAGGCGTGAGGGCCGATGAGCGTCACACACACACACACACTCTGCTCACTCTGCGGCGGTGAACGCCAGCTGGAGGTTGTGTTTGCGGTTGGCGGGGTCCAGCGTGTTGTAATCAAACTCCAGAGGGAAGAAGGAGTGAACCAGAGCGCAGAACGCCATCCCGTCACTCCAGCTGGACGAGAAGTTCTGAATGTCGATGTTCTGGAAGAGAAAACCCAACGGCATCAGAACACCACGGAGCAACCGCACGTTTCCCTTACGCCCTCACGGTTCATAACGTCATGAATTAAACAAAACTCCAGCAGAGCCGCTCAAACTGTAAACCTGAAACCTGAAAGGACTCGGTCGACTGATCATCACAGGAGACGCTTCACCTGATAGCCGATGGTTTTGGAGCGGCACCACTCCAGCAGAATCTGTTTGATGCCGCTGGCGCTGGACACGCCGAAGCTCTGCGAGCGCTTCAGTTTGGGTTTGGCGTCCTTCGGCCTGTTCGGGAGAGACACAGCTGACTCAAAGTCGCGCGGACGCGAGGACGTGAAACAGGAAACGCGCTCTCAGACGGACGCACTTGATTGGCTCTGAGTTCATCCGCTCAAACAGGGCGCGCTTGGCCTGAGCCCCGTTGGGGCGCGCCAGCGGTTGCGACTTCATCACGTCCTGTTTGAACTCGACGCCCGCCGGCTTGTTCGCCTTCCTGCGGAGAAACGGAGCGCGGCGCGTAGCAACACGTTACCAGTGAACAGAGTAAAGCGAGCGAACGTTTTGCTCGTGGTCGCAACTCACTTGTCCAGATTAGGCGAGAAACCAGATTTAATGATGGACTTTGAGGGAAGTAGTTTTTCTGCAGGCGGAGAAAGACGGATTAAAATGAGACGTGCGTGAGGTTTGTGAAACGCTCCGTCACAGGACGTTACCTGCAGACTGGGGGAAGCTCACGCTCCTCTTCAGACTCGGACTGGGCGTCTTCAGAACCGGGACTGAATTCACGAGGCGAGACACAAAGAGAAAACTGTAGAAAAACAGAAGACGGATGCAGGAGTGTAAAGGAGAATAAACTCACCCCGTTTAAAGGGATATTCCCCGGGTTTTACTGTCGGGTCCTGAGCCGCCGATGGAGACTCGGTGTTGGGTTTGGACAGGGCGGACCGGTGCGGTTTGGGTTCAGCGGTGTCTAATGAAGACAGAAATACCAAACTTCAGCCCTTTGACTCGGCGGAGAGAAGCTGCCGTGTGAAGCTGAGCTCACCACGTCTGAACGGGTACTCCACCCGTTTCATCGTCGGGGACTCCGGTACCGGAGGATTCGGAGCCGGGGCGGGACTGTGCTCGGGTTTGGACGGGGCCGAGGCCTCACAGCTGCTTTTGGTCACAGCCGCGAGGGGAAGATGGGCCGGAGCCTGAGGCCCGGAGCCCGGCCGCTCCTGGGACACCTGGGCGCTGGGCTCCTGCACACCTGCACGGGTGGAGACGGGACGGATGTGACGGTGTAAAATGACGGATTCTGTCGGCCGATCGTTCGGCTCCAGATCGTGTGATCGCGGCCTGAGGGAACGACCCAATCGCTGACCTCCTGCCGCACCTGCCGGAGCCTCGGCTGCCGATTGGCCGGCCGCTTTAGGCGCCGGTGCCGGGGGCGGGGCAGATTTGGGGGCGAGCGGACCCTCGGGACCGGGTTTGGTGGTCACGGCGGTGACGGGCAGATGTGGCTGCGGCTCGTCATCTGAAAACAGAGGGCGGATGTGAACGGAGCGGACGGGTGGAGGCGTTCGACGGGCTCGGGTGACGTCACCGCACCTCCTGTGGATGCTGTGGCCGCGGAGGCGGGAGGCTGAGGAGGGGGCGGAGCTTCGCAGCTGGTCTTCGTCACGGCGGTGAGAGGAAGGTGGGGTCGGGTCTGAGGACCCGAGTCCTGCTGGTCTGGAAGGAGAAAGGTTCGACGCTGCGGTGATGAAATAAATCACTGGATAATCAGATTACCCGGTGTAATAGATTACTTTGTTAACGTTGTCTGTTTGTGACGTTGGTGAAAGAGCGTGAACGCACCTGGACCCGGAGCGTCCGCCGCAGACGGAGCAGAACCGGTGCAGGACTCCGGGCCCGGTTTCGTGACGGCGGTGAGAGGCCGGTGCGACCGGGGCGCGGCCTCGGCGGTTTGGACCCCGCCCGACTCCCCCGCTGGACTTTCTGCGAGCGACAGGAGCACAGGTGAGACGAGCCCGCCGGGTCGCCGGGGTCAAAGCCGTCGGCTCGTCGGCTCACCTCGTTTCCCGTTCTCCTTCGTCGGCGCGGGAACGTTTCTGTCTCCTCTGGCGTCGGCGCCCTGATCGGCAAAGACGAGAGACGAGAGCATCTTTTAATCCTGAATCACAACGGCCGACAGAGGTGCATTGTGGGAAAACAATCTCATCGGCGTGAAGGTGTGAGGAATCAGGTTTCCTCCAGGTGAATGAGTTACACAACACATGCAGCCATCTCACAACAAAGACTGTGTGTGTGTGTGTGTGTGTGTGTGTGTGTGTGTGTGTGTGTGTGTGTGTGTAACAGCTGTCCCACTTGGAGCCTGTTTTAGATTTTGCCGTCAGCCGCTGTGTTTCCGCTCCGCTCCTCTTACGTCCCGATTTAGCCTCACCCACCCCCCCCCCCTTGGTATTTTGCTTTCCAGAGACACGGGGGGGGGGCAGCTTCACCATAAAGCTGCTGTGGCCGGTCCATCAGCTCATCGTGGGGGGGGGGGCTGTAGGGTTACCACAGTCTGACGCCATTAATCGCTGCGGTTTCAGTTTCATGCTAACTCGCTGTGGTTGGACACACACACACACACACACACACACACACACACCTTGAACCTTCCTGCAGATTTCATCTTCATCACCAGCTTCTGTTTTCAGACTCATCCTCTTCATCACCAGCGCCCAACAGTCCAGTCTCACTCGTCCACGATGGACGACACAGTTATTGGAGCATTTAGCTTTTAGCATTTAGCATTTAGCATTTAGCAGGGAGCCACATATTTCCCTCAGGACTTGGTGGAGACCAAAAAAGAGCTAAAAGGAGCGAGCAAGTCCGCTAAATACTAATGCTGCCCAAGGGGCCTTCATACAGCACAGGTAGAAGCTGCTGTGAATGGGGGGGGGATAAAAACCCTGAAGAAGGTTGTTTGGTCACAGCAGATGATTTTTTTTTGGGGGGGGGGGTTCAGCTGACGGGTGGGAAAAGACCAGGTGACTTCAGCGGAGAGGAATGTTGGCAGGGAGAGTGTTTGGACGGGACAGCTGGCCGTCCCTCTCAGGGTGGGGGTGTCGGAGGAGGGGCGTCACCGACGGGACGTAGTTCAACTTTCCACTGGGACACTTGGGGGGGGCAGGTTTATTTACGTACCTGCCGTCAGAGTTTACGTGCGCGTTACATCACAAAAAAACACCTGGTTGGACTCGGATCCCGGGGCAGGTCGCTGCCGCTCAGATCGGCGAGCGGATGTCGATCGGGAATCGATGAGCGAGACGTGTTTCTAAAGGGGGGGGGCAAAGATGGAGGCTGCAGCTCCGACCCAAAAATACACGTGCCCTTTGCAGGACCCGGCTTCTAAACACGGGTCATGAGCCGGGGGGGGGGCAGGGCGGGGCAGGTCAAGTGTGTAAATATGTGCGTGTCTGTGGGGGGGGCGGGGGGGGGCCTTCTTAGAATCAAAACTAATGTTATAATATCACTAATGGCCGCTGATGCAGAGCCAATAAGGTCACATGGGGCCTGACACAGACCTGAGACCAGGTGAGCTGAGACCAGGTGAGCTGAGACCAGGCACCTACCTGTGGAGGCAGAAACTCACGGAGCGTGATACTCACGTTAGTGTCAGCGTGTCTCTTTGCTCTCCACGGAGGGGGGGCTGGGGTGATGCCGGGGGGGGCGGCGACGTGGCCCGACCCGGCGCTCGACCCGGGCGGTTCCGAGGTCGCGGACGGATTCGGCGGGCTGTCCTCCGAGTGGAGCGGACCCGTCTTCTCGTCCCGGGCCGTGGACCGGATCCGAGAGTGTCCGTTCTCCACCCCGTCCTCCCGGCTCCTCGCCTTCGCCTCCGCCTTCACACTGGCGAGACCCTCCACCAGGTGGCTGAGGGCCTCCAGCTTGGCCCGGAGCTGCAGGTTCTCCTCCTGCAGCCGGGTCACGGCCTCGGCCAGGGGTCCGTTGGACAGGCACAGCTCCTCCACCCTCTGCTCGATGCGCTGCTTGAAAGCGCTGACATCCACGCGCACCTCCCTCACGGCGGCCCGCAGGGTGGCCTCAAACTGGACCAGAACCTCGCTCGCCCCCTCTGCAGCCGGGTCCATGGCTCAGCACCCCCCGGCGGTCTGAAGTGGAGCTCGGAAACCAAACCAAACCTCTCTGCTCGTCTTTCGCCTCGTCGCTCCGTCCTCTGCTCCCTCCAAATAAAGTTTCTGTTTTGTCCTTTCTGCTCGGGAAACGGGTCAGCGGCACCTGAGGTTCTTCATGTCGCAGCAGAACCGAAGGCGAGGACGGGTTTTAAGGGGGGGAACGCGAGAGCGCCTGAAACGGCACGTGAAAGTCCCGTCAGCCTCCGCGCAGGACGTCTCTCAGCGTGTCCATTCTGGTCCTCTGTCCTCTCATCTGGTCCGAGCCGTCGTTATTTATAAACCTCGGAAAACTCGGTGTCATCCTGGGAAAAGAGATTACGTGCCGCCCGGGCAGATCAGGTTCTGACGAATGATCAAACTAACCTTCCGAAGGGGTCCGGGCGAAGTTCTTCTCCCCGGGTCGCCCCGGCTCAGAGTGCTGCCTGCCCCCCACCCTGCGGGAGCAACAGGTTCGCCCCCTGTATTTTTGGGACATAAAGGGGGCGTGAAGAAGAAACAAATGGGAGGGAGGAGCCGGGATTATTCAGATATTTTTGTCTCTTTGCTGCTGATAAATCTGTACGGGGTCACACTCGGGGGGGTGAAGACTAATTTCATCCTAAATGAGAGGAAAAGCAGATCACAGTGATTTAATGACTTAGAAATATAAACTTAATAAATAATGACTGAGCTTCTTAAAGGACTGAGAGCTTTTTAAAAAAGAAAATTAAACACATTCAGTAAAAAGATGACGTCAGATTTTAAAGCGATATTTGCAGTAATGTCGAAGTCACAAATGTTGAATGTAAAAATATTATTATTATTACTGAATAAATAATAATTCTTCATTGTGTGAAACAGGTTAAAGGTTAAATTCACCTTAAATATCAGTGTCAGGGTTTAAAATTAATTTTTTCACGTGTGTTTTGTTTTGCATGTGAAGAAGTGAAGGAACCCCCACCCACCCACACACACACACACACACACACACACACACACACACACACACACACACACACACACACACACACACACCCCTGCAGAAACCGTCCCGGGTCGACAGCGCCCCCGCGTGGCCACGGCTCCACGTCACACCTGAACGAGGACCCGAAGGCGCCGGAACTTTTTCTCAGGTCTCTGAATCATAACGTCGGTTCTGACACCTGGAGCCACCGCGCAGGAAGTAAACCGATGTTTTACCAAAGAACGTTATCGATCGCTGTCATCACAATCAATACTATTGATTAACGCGGCTGACGACGTGAACCCGCACTGAAAAAAATGAAAGCAGTCCAGAAACAGAACCGAGCCTTGTTCGGAACAGTCTATCAAATCAAATTTATTGAGTTTTAAAGGGGTGCTCTGAATTCACAACTTGCAGCTACAGTACATAAACTCCTCGTGTTTTAAATTATCTGAAATAAAACAGTCCAGTCTCAGATAGGAAAGTTCACGCTACAAAAGAAAAGAAAAAAATGGACAGATGCGTTTAAATCCGATAAATATGTATGAAAAATTAGAACGCTATCAAAAATAATGTGGGGGCAGGAAGTGTTAAGAGGTTGTGAAGGTGCTGTCAGTCACACGCCCGGTACCGGAGCACAGAGGCGGGTCCGGGTCCAGATCCCGAACCTCCAGAACCAGCACGTCGGAAAACAGCAGAGACACAGCAAACAGCAACTTTATGCTTCTTTTTTATAAAAAAAAAAAAAAAAAAAGAAGGAAAACGTTACGGGATTTGATCGGTAATCTGAAAATATAGATTAAAGTGAAACTCTAGAAAATATTAAAATCAAGGCTTTAATATCAGATGAATCAAAGGAGACGGCTCAGTCTCACCCTAGTAGTAAATGCATAGCGATCCGTATGAACGACATGATTTTTTAAAAACTATTAACTCAGTGTAAATCTCCTCCAGGGACGCCATGATGATGATGATGATGATGATGAAGAAGAACGTGATAAATACAAACACAACCTGTGAACACTGCCTGCCGTTTGTCACAAGGCACTGGAGACCAAATTTTGGTTTCTCTGTCCACAGATCAAAATCAGTCCCAGCAGCTTCTGCAGAGCTCAAGTCGTTTTTGTGCATTTCCGTCCGTCTACTGCCAAAGTCCACGTCACATCCGGACGCCGGATTAAAAAAAAAATCCACATCATCCACACGTAATCCCACCGACTCGTGTTCAACACGAGCGTGAGAGCACGGCTTGTTTGTTTGTCGAACTGTTCTGTGTTTATGCCCAGAAACAGAAGCCCCGCGCGGACACACACACACACACACACACACACACACACACACACACACACACACACACACACACACACACACACAGGAACAGGGCAGATATGTCCGTCAGTATGTTGGTCCGACATCAACAGGCGTCCTGTCCCCGTGTTTGTTAAATTTAAGACAAAATAAAAACTTAAGTGTTGTTGTTGTTATTGTTGTTGAGAGGGATGCTCTGCTGCGTTTGCGGTTTAGCTTCTGTTGCTAAATGCTAATTTCTCTTAGAAAGTTCTGGATTTGCGCCAAAGATTAGCGGTTAGCGGGTAACAGCTAGCACCCACCTGTCACGCGAGCTGAGAGCTAACAAACTTTGTTTTTGTTTACGTGACGATGTGTCAGGATATTAGCATCAGGTGGAAATGTATCTGATAAACAGCAACAGGTCCCGCTTTTAAAAACCTGAATAAACCATCTACACGAGCTAGCTCGTTAATTTTAATGCTATTTGCCTCGAAGTAGCGTTAACCGAGGCTAACGTGTTAGCACCGGCCCCATGTAACACGTCGTGTGATAAGGTGTTAGCTTAGAGCTCAAAGGTGTATTATTAGCATGTAGCCTGTATCCAATCAATAGTGCAGGGTGCTAAAGTGTTAGCATGAAGTGAACTCAATCAAAATAATGTTAGCAAGGAGCTGGCCACTGCTCACAATGGTGTATGCTAAATAGCATTAGCATGGAGCAACAATGGCGTCTTATTTCCTTTCACACAAAGCCCAGGAACAGGAATCACATTTGTCAGCATTAGTGTGTCCGACGGTTTATCAGTATAATCATTAAGTAGTGTCACGACCAATGTGCTAAAATTACAGCAACACTCTTCAATGTGCTACGAGCAGCACGTTAGCCGAGAACCCGCGGTTCATCCTCAGAGGAAACCAACCCGCGGCCGCTCCGAAGAGCGAGGCCCGGACCGGAGGCCGGCGGCGAGAAGTGGGTCGAGCGAAGGTAAATCATCTACAGCGCGTCTACTGCAAATCAATTCAACTAAAGTGCCTGACAGTCTTTGGTTTACTGACCCCTGAGGGCTGAAGCATCACAAGCTGTGTCAGAAAGCTTAAACACGAGGAGCAGCGTCGACAAACCCGCGCGCACGCAGCGCGTCGGCGACTCCGTCCCGCGTCGTCGGACCCTGAGCAAAGAGGTCGAGCGTTAGGGAGCGGCCGAAGAAAACCCGTGTGATGGTGAAACGCGCGAGAACTTCGCCGGTGAGCAGTGGAATGTTTTATGGTCGACCTTCATGCCGCGGTTTCAGAGCCAAGTGGCTTCTCGCCGGTTCTGACGGTTCCCGTAAGAACAGACCCGTCAAAGTAAGAAACGCTGCTCGATGGTGGAGCTGCTCTGAAAACCTGTTTTTTTTACAGTGTATTCAGGAGGGTGGGAAACGACAAGTGCACAGTTTTAAGAGGACACACACACACACACACACACACTAATCCCAACCGGCCCTGCCTGTGAACTGCCGAGTGGACGAGCTGGTAATCCGGACCACAGATGGTGGGGGGGGTCGCCCTGTTATCGCTCTCAGCACCTTTCTGTGACTGAGGAGAACCTCGGCCGACGTGAGGAGGAGGAGGAGGAGGAAGAAAAGATGGAGGCTGGAAGGAAACCAGCTGTTCTGACACATTTAAGTGTCTCATGAGGACAAAGAAAAACAAAAAGGGGGGGGGGCAAACAGCCCGGGACGTTTCCAGGAAACGTGGACCCGTCCACCAACTGACAGACGGACCCGGCGTTGTCCTCACAAACAAGCTCCCCCCCCCCAGTGAGGTCGAACTACAGTACCCACGATGCATCAGCAGCTGGCCTGAACGCTGCAGCTCCACGCGGCGCCGCCTCTTCTGCATAGATCGACTTTGAAACGACACGGGATTGGTCGGTTCAGCACAAAGTTGCGTCCGACACGTTAAAATACGTCATTGTCTGATATGATACGATCCGGAGATTTCGTCCGTCTGCGAGCTCTAAATTAAAAACGAGCCGCTCACACTCACACACGTTCCAGCTGTAAAACACGATGCAGAGAGACGAGCTCACCTGACGCACAGGTGCACCAACTGTTCCTGGACGTCAGCGCCCACGTTACACATCGTCACCTTATTGCTCGGACCTTGGCCCTGAGTTTAACCCCCCCCCACCCCCCACAGGTCCGACCGACCCGAGAAAACGAATCCCTCGAACCTTTACTTCCCCCTGCTCTGCAGAAGTGGGTCAAACAAAACGTCTCACACACACACACACACACACACACACATCAAGCACCGACGCACCAGAACCCGTCCCGGCACCCGGGCGCAGGTCGGTCCCGACAACCCGATCAGAACATCACACGAGCGGGTTTTCATCAGCTGGGACACGGAGGTGGACGCTGACTCCTCGCGTCCCGCTCACGCCGTCCCTCGTCCTCCCCGTCAAGTCTGACCGCCGAACAGACGAGAGGGGAAACTATCAAAATAAATACACACACACACACACACACACACACACACACACACACACACTCGCTGTAACAGACCTTCCAGATCAGCAGAGGCTGTAAACACAGAGCAGTAAACTGGACCTCTCCTCAGTGTTGAAAACGTAGACAGATGCGGGGGAGGGGTTGGGGGGGGTTGGGGGTGGGGAGGTGGGGCTTCAACCAGAACCAGGCCAGAGCCAAATCCAAAAACTCCAGAGTCATGAAACTTCAGTAGTCAGATCGTGGGGGTGTCCACGCAGGCAGCAGTTTGTGTCAGAGGAGTTGAAGTGTGCAGAAAGCAGCCGGACCTGGTGTGCTACAGTACAATGGTGGAGGGGGGGTGGAGGTGGAGGTGGAGGTGGAGGGGGGGGTTGCATAAGTAGTTGCGTTAGTAGCTGAGTGTGCGGCTCCAGCGAGCGAACGTGGGCCGGCCGTCAGTCGTCCTTGCGACCGGCGTCCGCGACCTCGGCGGCGGCGGCGGCGCGGCTCCTCTTGTACAGGCGGTAACCCTTCCGGCACAGCAGGACGAACCAGTACACCTGCGGGGCCAGGATGCAGGCGTTGCCCAGGTTGGCGGACAGCGGCAGGTGGAAGGGCACGGCGTGCAGCGGGAGGCCGTAGTGGCGGCCGTACGTCCAGTACATGAAGGGGAACAGGGCGATGCGGCACATGAAGAAGGTGAGCAGCACCATGCCGCCGTTGGCCTTGTGCAGCCAGCCGTCCTGGAGCCCGATCTGTGGGGGGGGGGCGCAGTACAAATACACAAATAAATACAAAACACATACTCGCTGTCGGCTAACTTGGCGGACTGGGGGGAGCGGCGCCGGTTCTGAAGATCAGACGCTCTGACACCAGGTGTCAGCAGAGGCCTGATCCACACACAGGTGAGATTACACACCAGTACACGCCAGTACACACCAGTACATGCCAGTACACACCAGTACACACCAGTACACGCCAGTACACGCCAGTGTGGGTGCACAACGTGATCGGTGAACAGAACCTGTCAGCTCCGTGTGAAATGAGAGGCGCTAATGTTAGCCTAGCCTCTGCTCACAGCCCAGTCACTCGGCAGGTGTCGCTAACACACGCTAACACGCTAACGTCAGACACACAGGTGTGTACGGGGGGGGGTGTCTCACCTGAATCAGGATCTTCCCCAGGGAGACGAAGGGAGTGCTGAGCTCCGTCAGGAACAAGCAGCCGATGAAGAAGTCGCCCTGGTCCTTTCTGAAGAACTGAGGACACACACACACACACACACACACACACACACACACACACACACACACACACACACACACACGTGAGCAGATAACCAGCGTTGATGTGATGAGTGAAGCTCTCAAACGTTGACCCGGTGCCGGGGGGGGGACAAAAGACGAGCGCGGCGACCGTGAATAAATCATGAGGCTCCGGATGCCATCTGCCCACGAGACGACGACACGGGAACTTTACACCACGCCACAGTCTACCTGCCCCCCCCACACACACACACGTGCACACGCACACACGCGCACACACACACACACACACACACACACACACACACACACACACACACACACACACACACACACACAGACAACAGGTGTGGGACGCGGTTTGTCGGCACGGCTCCCGATATGACATCATCAGCATCCTGTATTACCTGAACAGGTGTGTGTGTGGGGGGGGGCAGCTGAATAATGCAGAGTAATGTGAGCTCCGCCTTTCCACTGCACCTGGGCCTTTACCTGCGCCCGCAAACTCACCTGGACCAGAATCACATCAAGTTCTGGGTCCGGACTCTGCAGGACTGGGCTTTGGCCCGGGTTCAGCTGCGGGTCTTTGTTGAGAACAACGCGACCGTTTCCTGCCCTGTGATCAAAGACGCTGATCGATTTCCCGCCCTCGCTCCTTTCCTGCCGCAGCTTCGAGCGTTTCCTGCCGCGCTCCATCATCAAACCCGTCACTTCCTGGTTTCAGCCAGAGTCCGGCTCCGGGGTTCTTAATGCAGTTAAACTGGATCGATTTAAAACCCGCTAACACGCTAATTAATGCATTACTGGCAGCGAGCGGCGTCGGGTCCGAGACGCTCCTGCTGCAACAAACAACCGGGAATATAATCATAAAATAATCTGGATTACTCGCACGACTCAGGCCAATTTTCTCCTTCGATCAAACGTTCACGAGGTCGATTAACGGCCGCGACGGTTCGACTATTCGCCATCGCAGGAAAACTCAGACGCATTAAACGGTTTCCTGCCATCGATAACGTACGTCGGCGTCAGACCCCGCGCGAGCTCCGATAACGACTTCCTGTTCCTGTCCGGGAAACCGCGGCGCCGCCGGGCCTCCACTCACCAGCGTGACGGGCAGCAGGACGGTGAGCAGGGCGATGTGGTGCAGCACCAGCAGGAACTCGCGCCGCACGAAGCAGTTGGCCGTCCTCAGCGAGTGGCGCTTGTAGTCCTCGTGCCCTTTGACCCGGAAGCGGTGGTAGTGGCTGAGGTACATGGCGAAGATGTCGTACGTCATGTAGGGCACGCCGTACCACAGGACGAAGTGGGTGGCCAGCCAGTGCCTGAGGGGAACGAGAGACTTTAGGGGCGCGCGCACACACACACACACACGCGCGCGCGCGCACACACACACACACACACACACACACACACACACACACACACACACACACACACACACACACACACACACACACACACCCGTACAAATGCACGCTAACGAGCAGCGCAGCGTTAATGATGTGGATGGAAACAGAGCTGAGCAGCCGACCTCTGACCTCTGAGGATTAGGGTCAGTAAAGCACAACGGACAGTTCACACACACACACACACACGTGAACCGATGCCGTTTCGCTGCATTAGGTCGGACTTCCTGTGCCGTGACGCCGCAGATCTCGCTAACGCCGCTGACAGGAAGTGTTCCATTACAGGGTTTTACTGCTGGCGTGCGTCGGCGAGAGAAACCGTTTAGCGAGGGCGATGGAAGCCGGACGAGGCGACAGACGGCGCATTAAGAGCGCTCACGCTCCGGGTCTGCAGCACGTGGCCGATAATCTGCGGCGTCGCAGAATTGAGCAGCGCTGAGGGGGATTAAAAACCCCGCGGCTGAAGATTAGCAGCCTGAAACCGGGCCCGCCCGGGTCGGCCCGCCGACTCGCTGGGGATTAAACGGGCTAGCGTTAGCTTAGCGTCGCACACACTTTCCAAGCCGGGGAGGCTAACGAGCTAAGCTAACGAGCTAACGCTAACGCGCGGCCGGGCCTCACCTGTCGTTAATGACGTCGTCCCGGCACGCCGACACCACGACGACTCCCGCCGCGGTGGCCATGATGGCGTGGATGGAGGACACCAGCCTGGGGAGGGACAGAGTCAGTCATTGGTTCTCATTAATGGCCCCGCCCCCTCAGGTGAGTCACCTACGACCCCGTCACAGGTCAGCAGTGCTCGGCGTGAAGGAGGGCCCCCCCCCATGAGTCTCATGACGCCTAATTAAATCCATTTGGACCGAGCCCGACCCGGGTCCGAGGGCGGGGGCTGCCGTCACCTCACAGCAGCGTCTGTCCGCACGCGGTGTCGGCACGGCAACCGAGGCCACATGACCGGCAGCCAGGGAAACACCACAGGCCTGAGCGAGAAAATGCTGCCCCCCCCCCCCACACACACACACACACACATACACACACACACACACACACACACACACACACACACACACACACACACACACACACACACACACACACACACACACACACTGCTAGGACTGTGTGGTTGCTTACTCTGCCACAAGACCCAGATTTTACACAGCCCATTCATTGTGTGTCCGTAATAATACCCCCCACCTTTCCCACCCCCCCCAACCTTTCATCAGCAGAGGGGGGGGGGGGGGGGGGCTTGTTCGGCAGTGTTGTCTTTTCTTTCCTGCTGTGTCAGGCCAGCAAACAGCCTCGGCTTCCCTTTCGCCCGCTCTTCCTGCCGCTCGGGACGGTTTTTCTCACCGCTACGTTAACAGTCGATCAATCGTCGATCGATCAGAATCGGCTTGAAAGATGTTTAAAAAAAAAACCAAAACCGGCTGTCATTTCACAACACGGATTAACCTGGTCAAAATGGCCGATTAGCTTCATTATTAATCTGCAGATTATTTACTTCAATCTGAAGCGAATTCGCAGGGAGATTACGCGTGGGTTAGTACACGTCGCGTGTACTTGTACTGCGTTCTGTGACGGCGCTGGGCCTGTGACCCGTGTGTAACTGCGTGTCACAAGCCCAGCGCCAGTGAAGTACAGTGGAGGATCAGAACCCCCCCCAGGCCCGCGGGCCCCCGGGCGGAGGTTCTGGGCCCGGTGCTCTCCAGCTCGCTCAGTCGGCGCTGACCCGGAGGATTAGCAGGAGTGACAGCGTACAAATGAGCATTGAACTGAGCATGTGAGCACACTGACCCCCCCCTACACACACACACACACACACACACACACACACACACACACACACACACACACACACACACACACACACACACACACCATATTAATTACGGGCTCAGCACGGATCAAGTTTCTGCACACGAACACAGACACCGGCTGTGTTTGGACACGGGGCTCAGGTGTGTGTGTGTGTGTGTGCGTGCGTGCGTTCACCTGCAGCGGTGATGTCACTTCCGGTGTGGAGTCAGGTCGACAACTTCGGGATGCGAACTTTCTGAACGCGCGCACACACGCACATACACACACACACACGCACGCACAGTGCACTTCTTCTAGCATGTTCGTCGGTTTGGACTCGGGATTTAGTTTTTAATCTCCGTTTTTAGATTATTATTCTCCCGCAGATATTTGCAAAATCATCCCACACGGATTACCGCGTCTGCTTTGAGCGGAATAAATAATAATAATAATAATAAAAAAACAGCTACTCGGGTGTTTTCAGGTGACCGCAGGTGATTCATCGTTAATGAGCCGAGCCGAACCGAACCGAGCCGGGCTAACCGCGGCTAGCCGCTGGAGCTAAGATGCTACCGCCGACTCCTCCGCGGGTCCCGCTGACGTCGCGGCGGGTTAAGCCGGCTTACCTCTCGCTGACCAGAACCACGTCGGCGTCGGTCCAGGTTCGGAACACGCGGGGCAGGATCCTCCTGAAGGCGAGGAACAGACCGGGGAAAACTACGGCGCCGCAAGCTAGAACTTGCAACATCCTGCCGGTTCTGGTTTCCCTCGGAAAAACCTGCCCGGAGACCCGACTCTGGCTCGCGCTGTGTCTCGCCCCCTGTGCCCCCCCCTCCCCGCCCCGGCTCCGTCCTCCGCGCGGTTCGGCCGCTCACACGCGGCGGTGAGACATGTCACGGGCGGCGGGAGCTCGGTGCGTTTCACCGGGAGACGGTCGGTCGGTCCTCCACCATCCGAGCACACGCACTCACTCCGCCGGAGCTCAGCGGCAGCAGCGGCGGCGGTGACGTCGGCTACCGGCGAGCGGAGCCCAGGAACTTCCGGTTCGGGCCTTCAGAGTAAAAGCCCCGAGCCGGAGCCGCCGCAGAGCGGGAGCGCAGCGCGGGGGCGATGCTTTTATTTTGAAGGGCGGCCGTTTGCCTCGGGACAGAGCGTTTAAAAACGGTGTTTACGGTTTTTTATCACGAGTGACGCGTTTTATTTGATCACGAGCGCACTCCTGAATGAAAACATGAAGAGAACGAAGCAGTTCACGGGTGGAGCAAATTTATTTTAGCACAAGTACTGTAATTAGGTGCAAATCTCCTTTAGACCTCATAAGAGATTAGATAAACCTTTATTAGTCCCATAAGTGGGACAGTACACGACACCCCAATTATATTTATATACATGTATAAAAAATAAACAGGAACTGATGGTTTGACAGGTGTTTCTCTGGTCGCTGTTATAACCCAAAACCTATAATGTGACAGTGGTAACTGAATGAAGTTGTTTTTAGAGGAAGTCACTGAGGCCTCACAGAAACTCGCTCGTCTTCTTCCAGCTTTCACACACACACACACACACACACACACACACACACACACATCGCTGTAATCCATGTCCACAGGACAGTGACCATCATCATCTATGTGAAAAAAAACCAAGGCTGCAAAGTTATTTTCATTACTGATTAATCTGAGAATTATTTTCTCTGTTATCAGTGAACTGTTATCCACCTTCTATAAAATGTCATAAAATGGCCTGAACAATTCACTCGGCTCCAACCAGGCAAGTGGTTAAATAAGATAAAATAAACTGAACCCGGGGAAAGTTTGACTCGTTTACCTGAAAACAACTTAATCTGTGAATAAAACAACAACATGAAATCCAGATTATCTGACTGTGAGTCACACGACTCATCCAACGATGTGTTTGCAGGTTGATTTTTTTTTTCTTCAGATGATGTGATATGGGAGGAACTTGGGATTGTAAATCAACAACCAAACTATATATTAAATTTACGAACCCGTTAGGTTCAGTTTTAAAGTCTAAATTTCACATGAAGCTCGGTGACTCACAGATAACGCTGAGCTGTGACCTGACGCTGCTCACGTCCACGACCTGTGTGCAGTTTAATAAATATTCATGGTGTTTGTTCATCGCCATCGTAAGAACGTGGCTCTCACTGACCGCACAGACGCCACGCAGCGTCGACGGTTTCAAGGTGCCAGCTTCTTCTAAGAAGCTCCGGCTGGTTGAAGATGTAGATGAAGATGTGGTCGTCTCCACTGTGACCTCGGAAAAAAATCCAGAGGCCCGAGGTTATTTCAGAAACCAAACGTTTATGGAGGAGTTACGTTTCAGTTTCCAGCAAAACGGCGTCTTTACTTTTATAGGTTTGTGAAGGCGCGGCGAGTTGTGCAACGGAGAGCGATCACGTCCTCGGCCTTATCTCCCAACATCCTCGACTGGTTCGCTCTTCATCGTTTCGTTTCTGTGTTAGAGAAGGAATGCGTGACTTTCAGAACATAATCGACTCATCTGATATCAAATCGGTTTGATATCGACCTCATGTTATATAACGACCGGACCAAAGTGTCACACCATAAATGACGGTCTGGAACGCAGAATAAAACTAATCCTGTGTCATAACAGATTAGAAATTAAGTGCAACATCAGCTGCCATAAATGAAACAGTCGTCAAGCGGCGTCCGATAAATTAACCTTTGACCTTGTGCAGAAACACAAACTCTTGACCAGAACTGAACCTGAGATCCGGGTCGTCTCTGACCTCAACCCGTCTCAGACAAATTCCCCGGTTTTTAATCGGCGTGATGAAAACAGACGAAGCGTCGCCCCTCTAACGTCGAGGATGCGTGAAACATGCGTGACTCAGCTGCATCGTGGGTAATGTAGGCGAACCGCGAGGCCCTGGGTTTGTTTGATCTACACCAATGCAACATATTTTATAAAACAACCGACTTCCTGTTCATCTTCAGGTTCAGCCTCCCACTGCGCCCACTATGGCGCAACCCAACTGTGACAGTAAGTTTGTGTCCCAGCCTCCAGCAGTAACCACCACCCCCCACCCCCCACCCACCACCCACCACCCACCTCCTCCTCCTCCTCCTCCACCTCCTCCACCTCCTCCACCTCCACCAACGCCCAGCAGTATCTTAGCCATAAATCCGAAATACAGCCCCGTTAAGAGCATTAACAATTCTATCAGATCAATATACACATTGTCTACCTGACGCAGCACACACACACACACACACACACACACACACACACACAGGTGGGAGGGCTGAGGAGGATGGGGGCGTCGTGATAAAGGCGCCATAAAAGCAGGTGTCAGAGAATATCCTGATCTCTTTCTGAAGTCGTCACCCGCAACCTCGCAGGCGAGCGAACGCACCTTCACACACCTGTCCGTCCTCCGGCCGAGAGAAACCCGCGGACGCCAACATCACCTGGACCTCCAGGTGTGTTTCGCACCTCGTCAGTGATATCTACAGACGGGGGAAATGTATTGATCACCCGCGTGAAAACCAATCAGTGTCATCAAATGAATATTTGATGACACTGATTGGTTTTCACGCGGGTGATCAATACATTTCCAAATCAAACGAGGGCGTAACAGAAAATGTTCCCGGTGTGTGTGAACTGTGTGTGTCTTTGTGTTTTCAGACGTCGATTCCTTCGCTCCGTCACGATGCACGCCAACCTGCCTGTTCTGACGCTCTGCCTCCTGGGAGCAGGTAAAAATATTTATTTTATATTTATTGTTCAGATCTCCTCCTCTAATAACGGGATTATAATCTGTGACTAATCAATTTACAGCAGCCGGTTTACAGCCAGTGTTAAATTTGATTGATTTGTTGCCTGGTGGTTAAAAACATGCAGGTGACAAACGTCTGTTAATGTTTCTAAATAACACGTGTTGATAACTTATTGATTATCAAATCTGCCGTTGTGACTAATTATGATCAGATTGGGAGTGGATTTATAAATGGATTGTGGTTTGGAAGGGAGATTATTTTCACAACCTGGCAACCCGATTTATCCTTAAAGCACCTCTGACCTGTTTACGAACCGTCGCGTGACAAACAGGAAGTCGGGCCGCGTGCTGAAGTGAAAAAGTTTTCGGATTTCGGATTTAAACTCGTGTTTTTAAGAGAAGTTTCTGTTTTCGAGTCGTGAGTCTCACAAAACGTCACAAACCGAAGTTTGTCGCGTGTTTTCTTAAACGCCATAAAACTTTATCGGCTTCGGCGACGCCGCGCCCGGCGCTGACCTGCTCAGATGACGCGGGAGACGATGAAAAAGTGAAAGTAGAGCGTGAAGACGACATGGCGGCGCCGCCCGTCAAAACGCGTTTTTTTATCGGAGCCGTCGGGTCAAACATCGGGTTTATTACGCCGCCGCCGTCCGCACCTCCACCTACGGTCGTCCCCGTGAGGACGAACGTGATCCCGATCACCGCGGTGCCGTAAATATTGATCATCGTGACGATCGGATCAAAGGCCCGACCCGCGGGGCGTAGAACACCGCGTTCGGGTTCCACGTGGAACCGCCTCACGATTCTCCCGCGACCTTTCTGTCGCCGCAGCTTTGTGTGGAGTTCAGACTCTGCCTCCACCTGCAAACATCCACACACCTCCACCTCGGGTTGACCCCTCTGGTACCACTGCTGCTCCTGCTCCACCTACCACCGCGGCTCCTGCTCCACCTACCACCGCCGCTCCTGTTCCACCTACCACCGCGGCTCCTGCTCCACCTACCACCGCGGCTCCTGCTCCACCTACGACCGCCGCTCCTGTTCCACCTACCACCGCCGCTCCTGCTCCACCTACGACCGCCGCTCCTGCTCCACCTACGACCGCCGCTCCTGCTCCACCTACGACCGCCACTCCTGCTCCACCTACGACCGCCGCTCCTGCTCCACCTACGACCGCGGCTCCTGCTCCACCTACCACCGCCGCCCCTGCTCCACCTACGACCGCCGCCCTGCTCCACCTACCACCGCCGCCCCTGCTCCACCTACGACCGCAGCTCCTGCTCCACCTACCACCGCTGCCCCTGCTCCACCTACGACCGCGGCCCCTGCTCCACCTACCACCGCCGCCCCTGCTCCACCTACGACCGCCGTTCCTCCAGAATCCGGCGCCACTGAGCCTGTGGTCGGAGGAGAGGAAGCAGGGCTGTCGGGTGGTGCCATAGCCGGCATCACCATCGGCTCTCTCGCTGGCGTGGCTGCAGTGGGTGAGTACGGTGCACCGGGCCCCGTCCTGCCCCCCCAACACACACACACACACACACTTTGCACACCGTCGACCTAAAGTCTGACCGACGCTGAACTCTCTCCTCAGGTGGAGGTATCTTCGGCGCGCTGAAGTTCACGGGGAGGATCTGAGCTCCGGCCCGACTGGACCGGCCCGTTGGGATGCGCTCGTTACTGACGTCATTACACGGACAATTAAAAAAAAGTCTTACTGTCTGAAAGTCCCGACGAAACGAATCGTACAGTTTGTTGATAAGATGACGACGGTAAATTTAATTTAAGTGTGTGAGTCCAGGTCAGGATTTAACACACGTTTTGACAGGAAATGTGTTTTCTAATAATTTGATATTTTCACATTATAATCTGATGAGCTATTAAACGCTGTGAGGCTGAAGTTTGATTTTTAAAAACAGATTTATTTTTTATAATTTTTGTTTTCACAGCTGAAAACCGATGATGTTGTTTTTTCTCGTCCCATTTTTTGAACCCAAATTCTGTTCTTCAGGCTTTTAGATGGCTTAATAAATAACTGCCTATCCCCACGCACACACACACACACACACACACACACACACACTGTGCCACTATCACACCTTTATAACAGAACAATGCAGAACAGTGGCGTAAACTGCCTGAGTAAAGTCCAGTTGTCCGTTACGTAAGCCGTCGGTTCGTTTTATGAGGCGGCGGTACGATGGCGAGGACGATACGAGGTCGTGCGATAAAGGAAGTTTCCACCTGGCTCCAGGTAAACTGATCTCAGCTCAGCGCTTCACTTCCGTCAAACCATCAGCGAGTATTTAACTCACCTAAAGCGCAGCACACAGTGAGGCTTATTACACAGAGCGGCAGCTATTACATTGTTATATAACATCTATTATTAGAGCCTGACGTGGATCTAATGTGACGAACTGAATGTGATAAAGAATCAGGATCAATATGTTTCCCGCGCTGCAGTTCACAGGAAATAAAACACTGATGATCAGAAACTGTTCTGCCATCGTTTCAACGCCTGAAAAGGCAAAGGGGGGGGGGGGGCGGCGCCGGTCGGGTCCAAACCTCCTCAGACTGGACTTTAGCCCGGCCCGGTTTTATGGTCGGCCATTAGCAGTGGAAACGTCAACATGGAGCGGAGAACGAGGGCAACGACGCTGCTCGCACACAGGCAAATTACTGCTAATACCCTGAGCTGTGTGATCGGCCCATATGGTGTGTGTGTGTGTGTGTGTGTGTGTGTGTGTGTGTGTGTGTGTGTGTGTGTGTGTGTGTGTGTGTGTGTGTGTGTGTGTGTGTGTGTGTGTGTGTGTGTGAGTGTGTGTGCGTGTGTGTCAGCTGTGCCTATTTGCAAAGATGAAAATTAGGTGTTTTCAGCTGAATTACAGTTGCAACACAGGCTCCATTCAGGAGTAATGTGTACATACATGTTTATGAGTGTGTGTCTGAGTGTGTTTGAGTTGTGTGTTTGTGCTTGTGTCCCTGCAGACAACATATCAAATGAACCTCACAGTGTGTGTTGTCTCACTAACAAACTAAAGATGTCTCGGCTCGTCACAAAGCTTTGAGCTCACGGCTTTGATCTGACGTCGACTCCCAGCGCACCTGCAAACGGGTCCACAATTGATCGGTCAATCGATCGATCAATCGATCAAACCCCAAACACACACAACCCTTGTGCACCGGGACAAAGTGTGGACTGTGTGTTACGCCTGAAACAAACTGCTCCAATTTCTTTATCTTTCCTCAACATGGCCTCTTTACAAACATCTGTCATATCTCACACACACACACACACACACACACACACACACACACACACACGCACACACACACACACACACACACACACACACGCACACACACACACACACACACACACACACACACACACACACACACACACCAGGTGTTAAGCTCAGCAGCTCAAGGATAAGTGTTAACTCGGAGAGGAGGATCGTCGTGGGGGAGGTGTCGGCTGTGAATCATGACGCAGTTTTATGATGTTTGTTGAACAAAGACGTGAACGTCACCCTGTGAGGTTCTGGTTCTGGGTCCCTGTGAGGTTCTGGTTCTGGTTCCCTGTGAGGTTCTGGTTCTGGTTTGGTCTCAGACGCCGGCAGGGATAAGATAAGATATGAGACTTCTTCACGCTCCGCTGCAGGAGCCCGTGAGCCTCACAGCTCCCTCTAGTGGCACCGTGTGGAACCAGCAGCTCGATGTGGGTCAAAGGTTCTGACATAAACCGGGTCGATCCCTCCGAACCCCTCAGTCCATTTTAGCTCACCGTTTTGGCTGTTTGACCTCGTTTCAGCTCGACCTGCCGTGCGAACGCCGGACAGACAAAGCGACGTGGTGGTGCAGACCAAAGCGGAGCTCAATGGAAGGAGAATAGAGGTATTACCACCCTTGTGAGGACAGGAGTCTGCAGGAAGTGTAAGTGGTTGCGTTACGACACGTTATCGCTTCCATTTGGATAAATACAGGCACAATAAAGGAAAGAAGCATCAGTCGACGCTGAATTTGAATAAATTAGAAGCTGTGAACTGTCTCAGGTGTAAAGTCAGCAACTTTATTCCTTTTACAGGTGAACATTTACACGGCTGCTTTGGGGCGTCCTGACTTTTCACGCCATGCAGTTACCTTCACACATAAATACTGTAGAAAAACATAAAGTGCCCCCCCTCCACCAGGAAAACCCCTGTGGCATCGTCTTAAATACAATAAGTTATATCCTGCAGTGCGGGCGCCGTCCAGGTCTCAGTAGTCAAGTAGTCCAAATGCCAAGAAAGAAAAAAGTGAAAATTCAGATCCAGGATCAGCTGTAAAAAGTCTGGTGCTGCACCGTGGAGAAAGCTCATCTACACACACAGAAACATTTCCCAGTTTCAGCTCTGATCAACATAATCTGAGCTGAAGCTGCTGAAGGGAAGGTTCCTTGTAATCTGCCGTGTTCCTCTCACCGACACTGAGATTAAGCTCAAAGGCCGATTTGTCTTTCAACATGTTGCCATGCTCCGTCTCCTGTCATGGAAGCACTTCCTCCACCAGGTGGAGCTCTCCGCTAACAGGCGGCTCGTCCCCGCGGCGCCTAAAGCCGACACGGCTGGTATTTGGCGTGCGGCGAGGCGGCGAGCTCGTAGAAGAGGACGTACGCGTCGCTGCTGCGCACCTGGTTGGAGGACATAGGGCTCACCCTGCAGGGAACACACAACACACACCTGCAGTCACGCACCTGGAACAATGATTGGCCACAGAGCTGACACACCTTTGCAGGTACGCAGGGCGCTCTATAATGACACCACGCAACTTTCTGCCAACCTGATAGGACGGCGCGTGCGGTAGCACCGTGGTACCGTACCTGGAGTCATTGTAGCTGTACCAGCCCCCCAGCGCCGGGTTCCTGCAGAACGCCGTGTAGTGGCCCCCCCAGGTGTTTCCGGAGTGGTTGGACACGGCGTACAGGTTATAAACAGCACACTCTGCGGAGGACGGGCAGAAAACACCAGCGTTAAGCCCCGCGAAGTGCACCCCGCCTGTCCTTGTGCCCTTCGCCACCTCTTGTACAAGCTCACCGCTGCTCTCGGAGGAAAACTCCCGCAGGTCCAGATCTTTGAGCGGGAAGTTCACGTACGTGGAGATTTTGCCGGCTCGGGCGTTGGAGTCGGAGAAACGCTTCAGGTCTGAGAGGAACTCTGAGTCAAGGAACGGGAACTGGCTCAAAATAACTACAAGTGTAACTGTGAGTTTTTCAGTGGGGCTTCCATTTCACCGCATTTCAAATATTCTGGATGCTAAGAACACGACATGTGACATATATCGGGTTGTTACGGCCGACAGATTAGCGAGCATCTCAGGGACACGTAGCGACATTAGCATTCGCGTCCTCTGAAGCGCTGCTGCCGAGCGTGGAGCAGATGGTGCACAGATGCGAGGACGAGGATACGGAGCACGAGGATCTGAGGAAACTTCTGGATGCTGAATCTTTTGGTGCATTTCCTCCTGGCTTTGCATCTGTTGCACGTCTGAGAGGGAGGGAAACGAACAGAGAGGTGGTGAGAAGCTGCTGCCGGATCATCCATTGCATCATCTTCACAGAAAGAAGGGGGGGGGTTCTCACCGGCCTCTCGTCTCCATCCAGCACATCTTCTTTTGTGAAGAGTCTCAAACAGTCCTTGAGAGTCACTTCGCCCGAGTTCTTCTGTGGAGACGCAAGAGCAAGTCCCCTCAATACAAAGCAAACTACAGCACTTTATATCTGAGCCAACACCGCTCTGAAACGTGTGTGTGTGTGTGTGTGTGTGTGTGTGTGTGTGTGCTAACCTGGGCTAACGGTACTGATAGATCCCAGAACGGGTCGAACACGGTGGAGCGGAAGCCGCAGACGGTGCAGGTCAGGGAGCTTTTCAACTGTCCGACGAAAAGGTCTGAAAGCCGGAACAAAAGACGCGGGATTACATTTAATCTGGGCGTTAATTCAAGTGGAGTTTAAGGTAATTACGCAGCTTCAGTTTAACCCCAAAAGTGTAATTACCCACGACTTTGCTGTCCTCTCTCTCCAGGTACGTGTTCCACATTCGCTCGGCCTTTTCATCGTCCCTGCGAACAAAGATCGTTTCACATATTCTGGCGGTGATACAAAATCCTCGCAGCCAATCGGGCGAGGGCTTCTGTGTTATGAGTGATTTATTGAGGGCAGAAGGTGGCGGCTGACTCACGAGAGGTGGTCAAAGTCTTCAAGGGACACCTGAGGACGGACCGTCACTCTGTTCACTTCGTTGTGAAGACCGTCCAGCAACATGCGCAGGAACTCCTGAGCGTCCTGCTGACTGCGGAGAACCTGACGTTAGCTCAGTGGTTGTGTATGTAGATGAGAGGGGTGGGGGTGGGGGTGGTGGTGGTGGTGGTGGGGGGGGTCTTACCTGCAGCCCAGAAACTTGGGAGCGTATCTCTGGATCTGGTTCTTGAAGTCCGAGGGACTGACGGCCTCGTGGCTCACCGACGTCCACAGACTCTGGGTCAGTTTAGCAAACTCTGGCGGGAAACAGACCATCGTCAGCATACGGTCGAACCTCAGCATACTCTTTCATTTCTGGTCGTGGGGAGGGGTCGCTCTCCAAATCAGGATTAATATACGCAGTTAAAATATCTCTCTGGTCTCTCATGGTCTCCCAGAACCGGGTCAGTGATTTCTGTGTTTACAGCGGGGATAACGAGCTCGTCCTTTCACCGACCAGGAGTTTTGTAGTTGTATGCACATCTTTCTTGTGCTGTTGCTTGTCCTACCTTCCATGAGCGCAGCGTCAGGCCTGCAGTTGTTGTTCAGGTCTGACCGGTGGATGTTTCTCAGGCAGTAATCTCTCAGCTCCGGAGTGTTGCTCAGACACTGGAGGATGGAGTTCATGAAACACTGCAAACACAAAGAGAGAGAAGAAGACGTGAAGCTCCCGGCTCAGGGGGTGGCAGGTAACGTGCAGCCAATCGCAAAGCGAGAACACCTACCGTGTTGCCCAGGTTCCTCAGTCCCACCAGACCCTTAGGACTCTTGTTCTGATCAGAGACAAAAGACGAGGACGTCAGGGGAATCGAACGTTTGACGTGGTGCAACAGGAAGCTGCCAGGAACCTGAACGGGAGGATTCTTGCAATTTTGAGAAAACTTTTACAACTTTATCGCCCAAATGTCGACAAAACAAAAAAGCATCACAAAAACGAACCAAAAAACCGTGTCTGCCACAGTGGGTCATTAACGGGCCCGGTTTGGTCCCGGTTCTTGGCTCATGACTGGGTCGAAGTCGTGGTTTCTACATGTGGGAGCTGGTTTAACGTCACGGCAGTCATATGAGCTGCGGTGACATCAGCCCGTCACGTGATCAGGATGTGTTGTTGAGCACAGATGTGTACAGATGTGCATTGTGTGTCCCAGCAGAACCACGCGGTCTCGGTGTGACGGCGGCGGCGTCACATTCCTGACCTCCTGAGCAGCGCCTGTTCGACGGACACCGTGACACGACGGTCATGCCGCCGGCAGCGTCACTGTCCCACACTAAAATGTAATCGCTCATAAGCTGACAGAGTGAGGTTCGAGTGTCACGAGGCCGGACACGCTGTCCAACACGTGTGTGAATGTTCACAGCCGACCCGTCGGACCCTGGCTCCTCCTGAACCAGGTAAATGTGTAACGCGAGGACTCGGTCGGCGCCGTCACGCTCCGGCTCCCGCGCTGACGCCGCAGGACGCACCGACGTCAGCCGCAGACGCACAACAGTGTGCGTGCAAATCGAAATCACTGCGCCGTGTTGTGTTGTGCGTCAACTGGAGGACACGGTGTCCCGACCAACAGCCATGCACCATGTCATGAAGGAAACCCCACCCATCCTCCACCCATCCTCCACCCTGTCTATCCACTGGGGGCCGCGAATGTCCACAGCAAACTTCATAAGTTGTGGAGCTTTTTCAGTTTGGAGACTCGCTGCAGTAAAGCACGTTGTGTGGTTGTAGCCCACTGAGCTCGCGTCACATCGTAGCTCGTGGTAAATCCTCTGGGGACCCTGAACGCCTCAGCTCAGACCTCGTTCACACCTCAGACCCTCATCTGCTCACAACATGTACGGCACATAAGGTTCCTTATCAGCAGAGCTTGTCGTTCCTGTTACGCAACAAACGTCACACTTGAGTACACCCCCCCACACACACACACACACACACACACACACTATGCGTTGTGTGTGTGTGTGTGTGTGTGTGTGTGTGTGCCTTGTTTTTAGTGCACACAGCCCAGTCAGGACTGGACAGATAAGGGCCTGAAGGTCAGACATACCTCCATAAGGTTCTCCTCATCACAAACCAGACTCAGTGATTTAAAAATGTGGAAACATCAGATTCATTCATGCATGCATTCATTCATTCACACACACACGCACACACACACACACACACACACACACACACACACACACACACACACACACACACACACACACACACACACACACACACACACACACCAGTTGACAGGTAAAAAAGTCACATGAGAAGTGTGACAAAGTAAAAGTTGCCTGCAGGAGCCGCAGGTGGACTCACCTTGGCCTGGTTGATGATCAGACCCATGAACGTGGAGACCAGCACGGACCGGGACAGGGAGGCGCTCTTGCGGCGCAGGTCTGGCCGGTCCGGGTGGGGGGCGGCCGGCTCGTCCTCCGGCACCGTCACCGTGTAGGAGTGTCGCAGGGACGGCATGGCAGCGGTCGGCTGGAGGAGGGAGAGCGACGCCGGGTCGGGCTGTGACGGAGCCGGCGCGTGCTGCGGCTGTATTTACTGCGCGCGCTGAGCCCCGCCCACCCCGCGGCGCCGCCTTCACGTGCGGTAGGAAACGCGGGAACTTCTGTGAAAGTGCAGCGGTTGGGGGAAAAAACATGAATATGAGTATAAATAAGGGTTAAAAAAAAAAAAAATCCATTACGAGAAAAACACGCGTCCGTGCATCAGTATCATGAAACAAAACTCAGTATACTTTACTGTACGAAGTACCTAAAGTACTACCTAAAGTACTTGCTTAAAGTTCTTATAACTTCGAGTTTTAACAAAGTAAATCTGAGGGATGATTAACATTCAAAGACATGAGGAAAATATTTTCTGCAGAGTGTGTTTCAAACATAAGGAGTTAATCTTTAACATATTTTATGACATTAATTAAAATCTGTGGGCTTGTAATGACTTAACCACAGGGTTACATCAGAGGTTTTCTGTTTTATATAGTGTGTATATATATATATATATATATATATAGTACTGAAGTATATTCAGACATTACTGCAGGTCACTGAGTGTAAACCAATAGACAAAAGCCAGAGGAAGGAACCTGCCTGTCCATAGTTACAGTATATTTATATTTATATGAAATGTCGGGTGACATTTGTTTTTACCTGGAATGACTCGGCTTGTCTCGCTGAGCGTCGAGCTGTTTCCAGTGTAAATACACCAACACAATCACAACACAGTTACACACACAGACTCCAGACGTGGGTTCGGGTTTGGGTCGGCCCAGGAAACCTCTTCTCTGCTGGAGCGCTCCAGCATCGTCACTGTACTGTAACGTCTGCAGGGATTATGTGTTAAAATGTTTATTTAACAGCTGCACTCTTGACTAACGGGTGTCAACCTTCACATTTACATTCCCGGCCTGAGCAGCCGGACCTGCTGACCTTGGTCTACTTCTGATAAGAGGCCTGATAAACGTCTCGTAAACCTTCACGGGTCCTTCGACCCTTAACTT
The DNA here is from genome assembly GCA_016785225.1 of Psettodes erumei. Classification (NCBI taxonomy): domain Eukaryota; kingdom Metazoa; phylum Chordata; class Actinopteri; order Pleuronectiformes; family Psettodidae; genus Psettodes; species Psettodes erumei. The sequence goes on from JAFBJZ010000369.1 coordinate 38,138, forward strand.
CACTCTCATCTGGCAGCATTTAAACCACGAAGCAAAGTCTGCAGTCACGTAACCTGACAGTTTTACACCTGTACACGCCGTCCTATAATTTTATGGCACGCGACACTTTAACAAAGCTGTAGGAGCTATAATATCATATCATATTTCTTGTGCACGTTAATCCTCGACCGAGTTCCTCCGCACGGAACCGCCCGGTAAGTTGTGTGTTGTTGTGTTATGTAACAATTATAAACTTTTGTGCATGAAATATTTTCCACGTTAAGTCGGACATCACATCGTCTCGAACGAAAACGCAGGGAAACAACCGAATAAAAACAAACTTCATCCATGAAAAACCATTTTCACGCTCCCCAGAGGACGAACCCGACACTTGTCACCATTGTTGTTAATAATCATCCCTGTGTGTGTGTCTGTGTGTGTGTGTGGTTATGTAAGTACTGCAGGCATGTGCAATAAAACACACTTATCTCTCAGACACACATGTTGTGAAGCTACACACCCCCCAGGCGTCGGCGAGGGAATACCTGGAGCACCGGCCGAACCCGGGGATCCTTCCACCTAAACCTCACACTGAGTCACCGGGTAAATACACAATAACCATTCACGTCTAATATGCAAACACACACACACACACACACACCCATAAACACACTCAGGTAACCATAGATACACACACACACACACACACAAACAGTGTAATGCTGTTTTACCCTGGACTTTGCCTGTCAGGCGACACACAGCACACGCCGCCCTTTGTTTTCAGCGACGCACACCGTTTGTGCGTAAAAAAACGACGATTTGTGTTCTCAGATAATCTCTGCGAGAGATAATCTGTCACAGATGAAGCAGTGAACTGACACGAAACATTATTTATTGAGTTTAAAGTCTGAATATGAGCGTCCGCGATCGCCGTCCGGCCTCGACGTTACACACGATCACGTTTGTGTTTCCGTCTCTTCTACAGCACGACAACTAATTTAATCAGATTTAAACTCCATACGTGATGGATTAGTTGCCACTGAAGAACTACTTTTAATCTCGAGCACATTTTAATCCAGTGTGAATCATTTTCCGGCGCCGGCAGAACCCCGATCATTTGTGTTGAGTGTCAACACCGTTTTACGCACAAACAGCTTCCAGGAACACAGAGCCGAACAAGCACACGACAACACAGGTGGAGTTCTGAGTAACTACGCCACCTCCACGTCACTCGCGCTCGATGACGACGGCGTGGAGAGAACGTTCTGGCCGCCAGGTGAGTCGGCACACCTTGAGCTTTCACTTCCTGTCCGAGTCGACAACATAGGGGCGTTAATTGTGTGTAACGGGGAGAAGTTGTGCGTTTCTGAGCTGAATCAAACAAACTCGACTCGCTCCGAGAACCTCTTCGTTTATTTCTGGAGGGATAATGCTGCTCTCAGAGGATAAAACATCTGTTTAAACACACACACACACACACAACACACACACACACACACACACACAACATGTACTGATCATTAAACACACACACACCGGACAGGGACTGTACATCTGTACACACAAGAGACGCAACACAAGTGGAATGGTGGACGACTCCAGCAGGGAACACTGCAGGTTGACCTGGAGGACGTAAGGTGGAGAGCGGCGTCACCCGGGGGGGCGGAGCTTAACAAACACACCTTTTTGCTTTTTTCACGTGGCGGGTGAGGAAGAGGAGCTGAAGAGGAAGACTGTTACACAAACTGACGGCTGATCTACTGGCTAATCGACGCTGATACATGCTGCGGCCTCAAGTCTTTTTATGGGTTCGATCTGTTTCCTGTGTCGCCCTCCTCTGCTTCCTGTGGGGGGGCGGGGTTAGGAGGGGAGGGGGGCGTGGCCACGAGCCGTGAACGTGGAGATCGCGGCGCCGACGACCAGCAGAGGAACCACGGGGGAAAGGCGACGGCTCGAGTTCACCGCTGGCAACAGAAGAGAACAACAACAAACGCACATTAATCCATCGTGCGGCTACACTAACATCTGTGTGTGTGTGTGTGTGTGTGTGTGTGTGTGTGTGTGTGTGTGTGTGTGTGTGTGTGTGTGTGTGTGTGTGTGTGTGTGTGTGTGTGTGTGTGTGTGTGTGTGTGTGTGTGTGTGTGTGTGTGTGTGTGTGTGTGTGTGTGTGTGTGTGTGTGTGTGTGCGTCCTTACTCCGGCAGCTCTTCCCGTCTCGCTGCAGCATTCCGGTCACGCAGCTGCAGACCGGCCCGGTCGCCTTGCTGGTGCAGATCTGCTCGCAGCCGCCGTTGTCGTCCTCGCACCAGTCCGACTCTGCGGGGACACGACACGTCGGGTTCACGACCCGCGGGCGAAAACGACGACGACGACGACAACCGGGCGGCCGCGCTCACCTCTCCTCCTGATTGGCCCCACGCTCAGGATGTGCTCTTTGTGGTCGCCGTCCTCCGAGTACATCCGTCTCTTGTGTGGACAGTTCTTGACACACACACACACACATCAGTTTAACACAGCGCGGCGGTTTTAGCGCCGCGTCACGTGACGGGAGCGGCGTCCTCACCACTTTGCAGGCGTTGGTGTCCGAGTCGCACAGGGACACGTCGCAGTGGAGGTGGACCTCGTCGTAGTCCCCGATGAACTTGAAGACGGTGACGTGGAAGCGGCAGGTGAGCGACACGCCGTTCTCCGCCATGCCGATGGTGTTGTCCTTGATGTTGGGACACCTGGTGAGAGCCGCGCGTTAAAGGAACATTCCGCGAAACGCCGAGCGCTAAAGGTGTCGGGGCGGCGCCCGCGGGAGGTGGGGGGGTCGGCCTCACCCCCTCTCGATGATGATGTAGCGCAGTCGGTCGCTGCTGTAGCGGGACGGCGTGGCCCAGCACATGTTCACGATGAGGATGAGCTGGTTCTCGTCGGCCCCCTCCACGAAGACGCCCACGAAGAGGATGTCCCGCGTGCTGAGCACCACCTCGCCCTCGCGGTACGGGTGCCGGTACGAGGCGTTCTTGTACAGAGCCATCTTGGTGATGAAGTTCCCCTCCTGGGTCGGTAAGGTCAGGTTAATCACGCTGCGGCGAGGAGAGGAGAGCAGCCGAGTGTTGAGTCCCGTCGCCCGCTCCGCGCTCCACCCGAGGTCGGCGAGCTGTTCGCGGCGCCTCACCTGAGCATGGGCTTGAGGACGGTCTCCAGCGAGATCTTCAGGTCCAGCTCGTAGGCGCAGGAGAACTCCACGTTGATGGTCTTGTCCCTGGTGATGACGTTCCCGGTGTTGTTCACGCTCTCTATCCAGACGGTGTTTTTGTACATGATGTGCGTTCCGTTCGACTGTCGGGGGGGGGGGAAAGGCGCATGAGGAAATGGGTGGCGAGCTTCCGGCCTGGAGGCGAGAGCCGACGCCGGTTCGCTCACCTGCACGATGGAACCGCAGTGTCCCTTCGTGTTGTTGATGTGGAAGGAGATGAAGTCCTCGCCCTCGATGCCGGCGCAGTGCTGGTCGTTGATCCGCACGTCCTCTCGCTCGAAGCCGAGCTGGAAGAGCTTACACTTGGAGATGGACACCTCCATCAGGGCGTGCTTACAGGTGACCTCCGCCTGTATGATGTCATCATCACCTGCCGCAGATACGCATCACACTGTGAAGCTGATCCCGGGACAGACGGGGGTTTAAAGCGACGGGTGTTGATGATGATGCCGGCGCCCCCGCGTCCCGCTCACCTCCGGTGCTGGTGGGAAGTTCTGGACAACCGCAGAGGTCGCCTCCGTTCTCCAGCTCGCAGGTGAAGTTCGTGCAGATCTCTCCCGCGCAGGGGTCGTAGATCCATTCTGCTAAAGACAGGTCCGCGCACAAAAGTTAACCGTCTGCCGACCAACCGGCCGACGTCACCTGCGAATCAAAACCGGGTGACCGCCGTAAAGCCGCGTGTCTCGCGGCGCCCTTACAGCAGTTCTCCTGGGCGATCCACTTGGTGCTGAGGGTGCCCAGGGATCGGCAGGCCTCGGCGTAGGCGGCCAGCGAGCCGCACACCTGAGCCTTGCGGTGATTGTAGCAGCCGTCCAGGTAGCAGGACTGGAAGAAGGGCCGGGGGTCCAGCAGGCCGTGGCACGGCTGGAAGAAGCCCCTCGGCTGGGTCAGTTTCTGGCAGGCGTCCTCGGCCTGAAGCGCCAGAACCGCCGTGTTGTCACAGGACTGGGCCAGAGCCACGTACTGGGTCTCATCACAGCTGCAGGAGAAACACGGATATTAAACCGTATTAAAGGTTTGGATCCTTTCGTTACGCCTCACCCACCTGTTCTGCATGCCGTTGGTCTTCCAGCTCTGGGCCAGTTCCAGCGCGCTGACGGCCGGCTTCCCCCTCGAGGTGATGTAGTCGTCACCGGGGTCGCCGTTGAAATTCCCGCAGAGGCCGCACACCTTGTTCTGGAGCCGCTGGCCCATCGTGATGCTGAGGGTGTTGAAGCGGTTGTACCGGATCTGGATGTCCTGGGGGGTGTCGATGACGATGAAGCCCTCAGAGGTGGACAGACGGGTCATCAGCCCCGTTAGGAACGGGACCGACACCGGAGTGCCGTTGACCTGGGGGGGCACAAATAAAAACCATCACCAGGTGACAGACCGGTGGTTCTATCTCTTAAAGGTATTTTTTGGGGGTTTGTCTCTCGAGACGTCGGTTACAACCCACAACATCCTCTGGGGGATGTGCGACAGACAGGTACGTCTCTCACCTTGATGGTGCTGCCGGAGATGAGGATGTTCTCCTCGTTGATGTACAGGTAGACGTGGGAGATGGTGGTGAGGTTGGGCGTGCTCCACTTGTCGAAGTTGGCGATGAGCTGGAAGGAGAGGTCCGGCAGCTTGTGGCAGTTGGTGGACAGCACGAAGGAGCACGAGGCCGGGAGCCGCAGCGACGCCCCGTCGAAGGTCCTGAAGACGCCGCCGCCGGACGCCACGCAGTGCTGGGAGCGCCGGGCGAAGCAGCCCCGCACCCCGTGCCGCAGGGCGCACTCCTCCTCGGCCTTGCAGCGCCTCGGGTCGCACTGGACCAGGTTCCGCCCGATGCACTGGCAGCGTTTGGTGCAGTCGCTGTTCCAGAACAGCTGCTTGGGCTGAAATGGAGAATGCTGATCGGCCGACGCATTAAGAGGCGATCTGGTTCCTGCGGGTTCTGGATGCGACACTGACCTCATAGTACTTGCCGTCGGTGTAGCAGCCGCAGTTCTGGGGCAGGATGCAGTTCTTGCCATTGAGCACGTAGCCCTGGTCGCACTGGCAGCCCTCCACGCAGTCCTGGCTGCAGTCCCTCTGACCGCGGGCGGGGGCGCACTGGGGCGGGCAGACCGACACGCAGCTGGAGTAATGGCTGTTCGGCGGACAGCTCTGGACTGGGAGCAAGCGAACGGGAAACGGGTTAGTGTTTGTGGACAGCGAAGGTCCAGCGTGGAGACACGGTGAAGTCTCCGTGACTGCAGACTCACCACACGGCGTGTCCCCCCTCCAGCCGGTGACGGGCACTCCTTGGGTCTGACAGGTGCTGGCGTAGACCTGCAGCCAGTTACAGATGGTATCCTGAGCCCCCTGGTCCGTGCAGGTGTCCTGCAGGCAGCTTTGGTAGAAGAAGGCCGGCGCCACCTTGCTGTGGCAGCGCGCAAACGCGCCCCCTCGATCCACGATGAGCCCGCAGAGCCGCACCGCCTCGGGCTCCACGAACACGTACAGCCCGTCTCCGACGTGGAAGCGTATGCCCGCGCTGAGGCCGTTCGCGCCCTCGTCGGCGCCCGGATTCGCGTCGGCCGCCGCGGCGGGGGCGTCGACCTGCGCGCTCTTCTCTCCCAGGCCGCAGCGCGGGCAGGCGTCGCCGCAGCCCACCTGGCAGAAGGTGTCCCGCTCCGCCCAGGCCATGCCCCAGTCCGTGGTGGTGAGGGTGGGCGGCGACAGGGGCAAGTCCTGGCAGAGGCCGCAGGAGGCGTTGTACAGGTCGCGGGGCAGCGTCAGCAGGAGCAGGGTGTTCCAGTCGAAGGCCACCTTCAGACCGAAGTCCGTCTCCAGGATGAGCTGCATGCCCGAGGTGAAGATGTTGACCTTCCCCGGGCCCAGCTTCAGAGGAACGTACAGACGTTCCTTATTCACCTGAGCAAGGAGAGACTCTGTGAACGAATTCACGTTTCGATCGGGTCTCCGTCGGCCGAAACGTTCAGAGTATGTGGGGAAACCCGGAGAACATTAAGTGAAAGAGTTCCTGTGTTTGTCACATAATCTAATGGTAAATGAGAGAGTGAGAGAAACAGAGCGAATGACAAAAATGTGTGTGTGTGTGTGTGTGTGTGAGATTTCTGCTCCCGCTCAGATCTTTCGGGCGGTTTGTGAACCCGGTCCAAATGTCGCTCAGGGTCCGGGTTTCGTCTGAGCCAAATCCAGCCTGATAAAAGATGCCCATTGAAATCGGATCCGCCTTAAGCCAATCAAAGAGGAATTCACCCTCCGCCCCGTTATTCTATCGGCTCGATTACACGTCCTCACACATAACGGGGAAAAAGTACGACCTTCACAGGTCACGCGAAAAAAATAAATCAGCGTCAAAATGATTAATAACAAGGTCCCGGTCTCAGCAGACAGTCGCTGGGCTCATTACACTGGACTCTTTTACTGTTTGTGCACTTACCGTAACGGTGTTCTTGTACGTCCGCAGGACTTCAATCTCATACTCGTAGACCTCCAGCACGAAGCCCCTCACCCAGATCGCCTGGCCCGTGTCCCTCTCCTCGTTACGAGCCGCCAGTTTGAACTCGGGAAAGCTCCCGGCGATGGCGGCCTGGTCCCGGGTCTCTCTCCCGCAGCCGGTGGTGGCCATCCGGAGCGTGCAGGAGCTCTGCAGCTCGAACGGGACGCCGCCAAACGGCAGGAAGTGTCCGTAACCGGCGACCACGCACAGGGCCTCGGTGCGGGGCTGGCAGAAGTACAGGCCGTCGTTCTCCTGGCAGTACTCCTCGGGGCGACAGGGCGCGAGCTGACAGTACACGCTGTTGTCCGAGCCGTTGCAGTAGCAGCGCTCCTGGCATTCCCAGTCCGTCCAGAAAGTCTGATTGGTCGCCAGCTGGCGCCCGTGGCTCACGCAGCCGCAGTCGCTCCGGGCCACGCACCGGCCGTCCCGCAGCGCGAAGCCGTCCTCGCACTGACAGCCCTCCTGGCACGGCAGCGGGCACGGCTCCTCGGGCTCGTCCAGGCCAGCGCAGGTCAGAGGGCACGCGCTGGTGCACTCGTCGAAATGACTGTTGTCCGGACAGGGAAGAGCTGGGAGAGGAGACACAACTGCGTTACAAACAAATCACATCTAATCTGATAATAATTGATAATCTCACGAGCCACAAAACCTCCAGCCCGCACATTTTAAAACTGCTGTGGCAACTCACGGCAATTGGTGGCGCTCCTCCAGGAAGCGAGGCCCACGTGTGCATCCTGGCAGGCGGTGGCGTACGCCTGCAGCGAGGAGCACAGCGCCGAACGGTTCCCCTCCCTCACGCACATGTTGTACAAGCAGTTCCTGAAGAACGGCGAGGGGTTGACCACCGCGTGACACGCCAGGAACGAACTGTTCCCCGGGTCGTTGATGTTGCCGCACATCCAAGGGCTCTGGTACAGGCGCAGGTCGGTGCACATGCGATACAGGTCGTCGCAGTCGCCGTTGCAGGTGAGGTCGTCGGCGATGGACCGCCAGCCCTCGGTGAACTGCTCTGTGGACTCGGCCAAGCGTCCGTTCGGGAGGCGAAGGTCATCGGTGGCGTTGCTGTTGAAGACGCCGCAGAGGCCGCACGTGACGTTATAGAAGAGGGTGGAGAGGGAGATGTTGAGGAACCCCTGGCGTGCGTAGTGGACCCGGATCAGACCACGGGACTCCACCACTGTGGCGTTGCCCGGCGCTCTGTAGATCATCATGGTCTCCAGCGGATGAACATATGGCAGGGCCACTTGTTCTCCATTCACCTGGATGAAGAGATGAAGGCTCAGATAGAAATCCCACAAAAGGTTTTCGTTCTCTACAGAAAGTACGAACCTTTACGATGTCAAAATCCATCCCTCCCATCTGAGCTTCCAGGTTACCCACTGTAACCACCACCGGTCTCTTCCAGGCCGGGCCTTTGTTGACCAGCCGCCGGCCTATCTTCACCTCCACCATCGAGGCGTTCGCCGGCACCGCGCCACACAGCTTCAGCAGGTAGTAGGAGCTGTCGTCCGGGAACAGCAGGAAGGTGCCGTCGAAGGAGGACGTCACCGAGTTCTGCGTGATCGAGCACACGCCCTCCCTCCGGGGGTAACATCCCAGCAGACCCACCTCTGCCACGCACACCTCGCCCTCCTTGCAGGACTCATTGAAGCACGAGACCTCCCCCTGCAGGCCCGCAGGTGCAGCGCAGGGTACATTCACCTTCCTCGCCGCCGGCGCCCGCCCAGAAGGTGTCGTTCAGGGGGTAGTAGAGGCCGTTGTGCTCGCAGCCGCAGTCCTCGCGTTGAACGCAGCGGCTGCCGCTGAGGACGTAGCCCAGCTCGCACTGGCAGCCCTCGGTGCAGGGGTGGGCACAGTACAGGGGAGCGGTGAGGTCCGAGCAGGAGGCCGGGCAGGCACTTGTGCACACCTGGTAATGGCTGTACTCCGGACACGACAAAGCTGCGGGCCAAGAGAAAACGTTATATCAGATGGCAAAAAGAAGTTAACGTACAACGAGGGATCTGCGGACAGAATCTCACCGCAGAAGGTGCGAGATCTCCAGGGTCGTATCGTGACTCCCAGGGCCTGACAGGCCAGCGCGTAGGCCTGGATGGCCTGGCAAAGCGTGGTGATGTTATCCCTGTTGCTGCACATGTCATACACGCAGCTGTACACAAAGGCCGTGGGGTCCACTACCGCCCTGCAGTCCCTGAACGGTCCGTCGGTTTTGTTGATGAGCCCGCAGTAGTCCGAGCGGAAGTAGAAGGCTTCGGTGAGCGGGTCGCACACGCTGCAGTTCTGAGCGCAGCCGTCCGTGCACCTCCAGTCGGGGTCCTCCGCTCGCCAGCTTCCCCCCAGCTCCACCACGCTCTCTGCCAGCGAGCCGTCCGGTAGGACGGGGTCGTCGGCGGGGTCGTCGTTGTAGTTACCGCAAAGACCGCAGGTGTTGTTGAAATAGGAGCTGGGCAGGGATATGGACGCATAGTGTTGGCCGTCGTAGGTCACCAAGAGCCCGAAGTCTGTTTCTAAAGCCACGGCGACCCCGGACTGATACACCCTGACGGCACCGAGCTGGAGCTGGATGGGTAAAGTCTTCATCAGGCCATCCACCTGGAGACGGGAAAAGGGAGCGATGGATGATGGGAGTCCGTCCAAAGTCCGCATCCAAACTACGCATCAAACTACGCATCCTACGCAGTAAACAGTGATGTATTTACTGGACCACCAAAACTCCTCAGAGGCGGTTAACGGACTTCAAAAGCAAGCGTAAGATCAGACCTGAATCAACACTTTCTCATCAGCCCAGCAACACACACACACACACACACACACACACACACACACACACACACACAGGTATGGAGCTAAATCATGGAATTCCTGATAATCCAGAGATTCTCACCTGGGCTGTCCCAGAACTGCCTTTGGGCAGCAGCACTCGGTGGCCGTACACCTCCACCGTGACATCCCTGAGCCAGGAAACCGAGGCGACTCCACGGTTCTCGTTTTTGGCCTCCACGCTGAAGAACGGCAGCCCCGGCACCTCCCAGCAGGGCCGGGCCAGCAGGTAGGAGCAGGTTCCCTGGAAGTGGTAGAGGAAGCCGTCGAAGGTGTGGTAGTGGGGGTCGCCGAAGACCACGCAGGTGCTGATGCGGGTGGGCTGGCAGTAGAAGGCCCCCTCCTGCTGCTCGCAGGTCTCCAGCTGCCCACAGGGGGCGTCCTGGCACTGGACCACGTTGTCGATGTCGAGGCAGCGGCATCGCTGGGAGCACTGGTCGGACAACCAGAAGTTCTCCCCCCGTCTGTAATAACGCCCTGGAGAGGATGTTGCAGAAACAGTCAGAGAGATTTCATCCCAGAGTTTAACGGACGGCTCGACTCGAAGTCGATCGTCCCACGCAGACGTGATTATCTGCGTTTTTAACGTTCGAACTTGCCGTTGTAGCTGCAGCCGTTGGCAGGATCTATCAGTTCAGTGTCGATGCGGAAGAACCAGCGCCCGGGAAGGTTCACGTTGGTCGATTGCTCGATGTTCACCACGTCATTTGACCGTGAACCGGGAAGGTTAAAGAAGTGACCGATGTCGCCGCCATTAAAACCTGACTGAAAAGCGGAGAGGCGTAAGGAATGTGAGGCGAAGTGTTCATCAGCAGCAAAATAAAAGGAGAAGCGATCTCTGTGGGAATAACCTGAGCCGTTGTCCCCCCCAGTCCCGTCAGAGGATCTCCACCACTGGCGGTTCCTGTGCTCCATGTGATTTCCCCATAGTTGAACATACTGAAGAATGCCACGCCATCTGAGATTAGCACAGTTTGGAATGTGTTCACCTTTTAACCAAAGAAGAGGGTTAAAATAGTTTTACAGAGGTCAGGACAGACATGCACGTATTAAAACATTTTTAACAAATTTTATCCACATTTTTCAGTTTGACATCTAAACGTCTCCACAAGCCAATCAGTCGCCTGGGCGCCACGTTCATCCACCCAGCACCCGTGCACACCGAGAGCCTGTGGTGAATTTCCTAATTCATCCCTGAAAGCGTGACGGAGATATTTTATGTGACTTTACTGGCGTTGTCTGGCTTCCTCCGTAGAAGGTGACCTGGTGCCACGTGGCGATGAAGACCCAGGTGGCGCTGAAGGCGGGCATGTTCTTGAAGTACTTCCGCACATCTTGCGTCGCCCTCTCCAGCATTTCCGGTTCGGCGGACTCCCGGTAGTAGACGTCTCCGCGGATGCCGTTGTGCACGTCCGCCCACAGCGGGGCGATGAAGGATCTGCTGTCGCTCAGAGGAAAAGCCTCTGGCGTGAACTGGCTGACCTGCACGTTGAAGGAGATCACGCCGTTGTTGTTCACCTGGTGAAACAAAGGACACAACTGTGGTTTTTTAAAACTGCACTCTGTACCTCACACTCTACAACCGATCACAGTTTCCGGTCCATACATACATAGATGGAACGGTAGGGGACGTTGAAGAAAATGAAGGGAATTAGCAGATTAATTTCAGGAGAACTCCCATCATCCATCTTGGGGGTCTCTAGATCCCTGTGGCCGGGTCCATATGGATACAGGACGTCCTGAGTACTTGCTAAAAGGAGAATAAAGCACACAGGCTCACTGAATGGACTGCTGAAGAGTTTGCTTTGACTTTAACATGTTCGGATTAATGAGAATATCAAAGTCAAACCTCCCGTCTGTGCAAAGATGCTGAAGAGGTGGAGCAGAAGGACCGGACAGCCTGGCCTGACCATTCTGGAAACAAACAAAAAAAGCACAGAGATGAGAGATCGACCGGCGTCACTCTATCTGTCTTGCACTTTCCTCGAAACCGATGGACAAGCGGATAGACGTGAGTCACAGGACGACTTCTCGTAAACAAGACCGTCGGACAAAAGTCGAGTCACGGAACTGACGTCACGTCACTTCTTTAAGATCAGGCTCCCAGGTCTCCCTGAGGAGCGCTGAAAAGGCCCCATTATGCGCGCCACAACAATGCGTCGGGATCACATTTTCCTCACGGTCCCATGTGAGCCGGACCACAGCGAACCACGGGCCCCTCTGTGCCCCGGCTCCCCGCGGCCGGCCGGACGGGCCCCAGCGTCTCCGTGTCTGAAGCCGGAGGCTGATCGGGACCTCATTACCACTCCGGTTTGGGAGCCGTCCATGCCTTGTTGGCTGAAGGGAGGGCAGCGTAAACACCGGGGCACTAATGGCTTTAAGTGAGCAGGTTTGAGTTGCCAAGGTCCCTGCGGTGGCCCTTTGGGGGCTGTTCGGTGCCTGGCCTGGCAACCGTCCCACCGGCAAACAGGAGGGTGCAGCCAAGTCGGACGATTGTGCGGTCGCCATAAAGAATCATGAGACGAAAGTCACGACTGGTCCCTGTGGGACAGCAAGGACCTCATTCTGCATCTTTATCATTTTGTACTTGTGAAAGTGACACGACGTGAACAGATCCAGTCATCTTCGGTTCACAGATTAACCGACGCGACTGAGACATGAGGTGAACTGGACTCGTCGCTCGCCCCTCCGACGCGCGAATTCATGTTCATCTCGGCGGTAAATTGCGTTCAGGTGTGCCAAGGTGAGCGGGCGCCGCTGAGAGAGGTCCGCCGTGATGTCACCGGCCTCTCATCGCGACCTGTCGACAGAGAGCTTATCGCGACCGCTCCCCTGACTCCTGCGGCTCCAGAGCATCTTATCGGACCGGCGTTAACTCCACGGCTCTGAGCGGCTCATAAAGATAAAACCCCCGGGAGGACGAACTTCACACGTTTATCTCTGGGGTCGGAGACAACCTTCCTGCATCAGGATATGGCTTCATCAAAATTCACTCACATTTATCTTACTTTATTTTTCAGTGTTTAAGGTTAGACCAGTTAAATTACTGCAGTTTCCTGTCCACTCACTGGTGAGTAATAATAGCAGATCACCCACCGACAAAGGTTCACTGATAGATGTTAAAATTAATTTCTTCAGGTTTTAAATCCTTCAAATTAAATAATCTGAGACTTCAGGTTCAGCTGCACCACAGTTAAATAAAACTCATAAACACATTTTCACCATAAACTGCACTGAGGACATCGAATCTAAGGTGGTTTGTGACACGTCACTGTTAAAAAAACAACAACAAAAACAAAATAAAAACACTGAAACAACAGAATAACTAATAATGATGTCAAAATGCAGATTTAGGTTTTCTAACAGTAGAGAAAAAGCACCGTGGTTCCACTGGGGCTCGAACCCAGGACCTTCTGCGTGTAAAGCAGACGTGATGACCACTACACTATGGAACCTCCTGTGCAAACTCACCTGCCTTCAGCAGACGCACATCGAGCACCTCACTCGTCTAAACCTGGCAACCTCCTCGCAGCAGCGTCCCATCCACAGAGGTGATGGAGGTGGTGGAGGAGGTGATGGAGTAAAAGGAGTAAAAGGATGGATGGATGGATGTCCGGATAGAATGAGCTCGTCTTGTCTAGTTCCTGCTCCGGGCGGCGGCGACAGTCCAGAGGTCGGCGCTGGGAACGGCGACGCAAGGAGACTGAAAACCTGCAGCTGAAGCGGCGGAGGGAGCTCTGTCTAAAAAAAAGGCAGGTGCAAACTTTACCTGGGATAGTGTTCAACTTAATCTGAGATCAGTGTTTAGGGGAGGGGGGTGGGGGGGGGGGGGGGGGGGGGGGGGTCGAGGGGAGGGCCAGCGCAGGAATCTGAGGAAGAGAGAGGGAGTGGAAACAACATGTGAGACGAGGCGGGAGATGATGGAGGCAGGTAGAACACCTGAAGTAGCCGGGCTGGTTCTTAAAGGCAGGTGAGGACAAAGAGGCTCTGACACCTGCAGCCGCCCGATTAAAATGTTTCTGTGGTGAAAAATGTGGTGAAGGGATCTCCTAATGTTTCACTGAAGCGTCAGTTTAAACTACGTGGTGATGATTTCTCGAATTTTCCCCTCCCCGGCTGATTTCACTCGCACCTGGGCAGGTGTTCAACGAGGTCGGCCTCGGGGGGGGGGGGGGTTCGCTCAGTACAGTTAAAGCTCAGCGCACAAACTCGCCAAAGTGGTGCAGACTCACACTCTGGGGCATTTATGGACAAAAAACACAGTCTGAAACTGCGCTTTTCAAGGTCGGCGGCAGGGTCGGGTTACAGCATTAACATGAGTCACTCCGGACCCTTTTTAATTAGGAACAGCCTCATTTACAGGGTTACACAAGACGCTTCATTTCCATAGATGCCGGGGAGATAGGGAGGGTAAATCTCAGGTGGATCCAGTCCGATAGGGTCTGGGAAGGAGAGGGCAGTCAGTTGGGTCTTTGTTGCCGGAGGACAGTGGACGTAACTGGAGAGGCAGGGAGCAGGATGTGTGAAAGGCCCCGGGACGGAGGGCAGGACCCGGGCTCCCATTAAGCAGCGCCGAGGCTCTCCGCGGAGGCTTCCTTTATGCCTCCCACGCCTTGTTGTGTAAATGGTCACATACTCTTAACCGACCTGTGAAAGGCAGAGTCGCACAAAGAGGGACGGGGGAAAAAAAACAAACCCGCGACGGTTACGGGTGACCTGTTGGCCCCCAGCGGGGGTGGGGGGCTTCCTGGAGTCGAGGTTGTGTTTTGGGGAAATGTCGAGGACGGAGACGAGGGGAAGACCGAGATGGGCCGATACGCCCGGTTTCTCCCACCTTCATTCCACCGGGTCAGAACAACCTGTTAGCAAAGGTGAACGTGATAGGTCGCGACCACTCAGGTGTCATCGGCATATCGAATGACTATGTGTAATGTGTAAAAAGGTCATCGACCGTTTCCTGCTGCAGCTTTCATTAAAAAAAAGTCATGATCAACGGCGTCGGTTGAACTTTTCTGCCACCAGGGCGTCTGGCATTCACAACCACAATGAAAGTCAGAGTTTGATGATGTCGTAAGTTACAGCGGGATCATGGGAGTTGTCGTCGTCGCTGTAAGTTATTGACTTTTAATTTCCAGAGCAGCTTCCTGCAGCCGAGGACGTCAGGAACGACACAGGACGTCGGGAGTGGCTTGTTTCTCCAGAACCTTGAAATCCTGATGACCATCATCCGGTTTCTGCCGGTTCTGCCAATACAAAGTGATGGAGACGTGACTCGAAGCGGCGAGAAAGCCGCCGGACGGACGCGTTTAACATCCGGCCATCCGGCCGACAGCTGGCGCTTATGAAAAACTGGGATCAAAAGGTTTGTAAGAAGGTACCGTGTGGGAACCGGGTCAAAGTATCCAGCATCACGAGTTCTGCAGAATCCATCAAGCCTGACCTTCACAAAGAAGGTCCTGGACTGGATACGGGCCGAGCTCTGCTGGGCCGTCACCTAATCCGCGGAGCGGGCCGCTCTAATTCAACCCTTGTGCCCAGCGGTCGGCTCGGCCCTGCCCTCCTCTCCTTCCTCTCCATTCACATCGGTGAACCTCCTTCCAGTAACCCAAACCTTCTTGCCCCAGTGACTCCTTCACTTCAGCACACAATAGCCCCTGTTCAGCCCCCCCCACCCCCAACCCCCACATCAATCCCAATTCATAAAGCAATGGGGCAGATCAGGGGCAGATCGGAGAACCGGCTCCGCGGTCACTTCCTCTTTACGAGCGGCACGACGCAGCCGCCATCGTCGGCGTGACCTCGAACATCTCAGCCACGTTGGTGGACCGGAGCCTCGTCCGAGTGAAGCCTCTTTTGCGCCCCCGCGGCTGAGAAACGGACACGTTACGACTAATGCACCGTGTTTAAGTCTGCGGAGAAACTCGAGATCCGCCGAGATCGGTTTCCACGTGGAGCCAACGGTCAGGCCGGCTGAGCTGAACGCACAGAAACAGTTAATGGCGTCGTTTATTGGGAACTAAACGCTCACGATCTGAGGAACGACAGGAAGAGAGGCCAAGGAAGTGAAGGTGAAGACGCTAAACCTGACGTTGGGTTTTCATTTAACCAACCACGACGTTCAGGAGCCGCTCCTTCATACCTCACCTCCGAAACCCTGAGGGGGGGGGGAGTCCTGCCGCTGACGCTGCGTTGGGGGTGGGGTGGGGGGGCGGCATCGATATCCCACACAGGATTAGAGCTGGGGGGGGGTTAGAGGGAATGCCCCAGAAACACAACACCCCCGACACGTATGGAATGGACTCTCCCGTCCCGTCTCCAAACATTCAGCCTGTGAACGCTGGTCGGTAACCAAAACGCTCACGGCGTTCGTTAGCACGAGCGTTAGCGCGGGAACCTCACGGCGTTTGAGACGTCACGACTGCGACCAGCTGGAATAATCTTAATTTATTTCTTTAAGAGAAGTGAAGCATTATTTTACAGCACAGGTGTGAAAACAACACAAAACGTGATATAAATTAAAGAGGCAAACGAGTACAGATTAGGTCTCCTAGATTTATAATTCATAATAATCTGAGTTTTTGGTTTTACTGGAAAGACACACACACACACACAACGCTTGTTTCCCTGAAGTTGACACACACACACACACACACATACAACCAAGGACAGAACCCAGCGAACCCGGGGGGGTCATCCCAGGACATTTCCCAGGGTCACGTAAAGGAAACGGGTCGGGAAGAATCAGATCATCAGCAGAACTTCTCTGCTTCAAGAAGGTTAGAAAACTTATTTTCCCACCACCATAATGTGTCAGCAACACAAACGCCCACGAGAGGTCAAAGTTCGCTGCCGTGGTGTTGACTGGTTTAAAAAACAAACAAACAAACAAACGAGAGGAGGCTGTCGTTGTTTACAGTAAACGGGCCTCATCAACGACGCCGCGGGACGTCCTGGACGCGCAGGGATTAACGTGGGAACTCTTTTTCTTTTTTAACCAAATTAGGGTTAATTAGGGTTAATCCTAATCTGATAAACACCAATTATAAAGTGATCTGGGGTTTAAAAACTTGTGCGTTCATTGCGAGCGGCTGTTTCTGCGTTTACAGCGTCGCCTCGGCGTTAAAGTGCTCGACTCGCACCGACTGTGCCGACGTGCGGCTGCGCGTCCACGACGTCTCGACATCCTTTTTTTTTTTTTTTTACATTTAAAAAAAAAAAGGCTCCAGTCAAATCTCAGCGTCCAGTGAGAGAGCGTCGCCCGCCGCCGCCCTCAGAGGTGCGACGAGCTGCAGCGGCCCTTCGCCTTGGGCACCACCAGGATCTCGTCCCCGTCCCGGATGCCGTAGGAGTGCAGCGCCCGGCAGCCCAACTTCAGCTCCTCGGGCCCGAGCACCGAGCACATCTCCCGGTTGATGTAGAAGAGCCGGACGCCGTTGGCGGGAAGCTGCAGCAGCGCCCGGAGCTGCTTCTTCAGGTCACCCACCGTCTGCTCCAGGCGCAGGCTGACGGCCTCCACCCTGTCCCCCCAGCGGACCGCCACCGCGGTGCAGCGGGGGCTCAGGTCCACCTCCGCCAGCGGCGCCAGGCGGCCGTACTTGGACACCAGGACGTGGTACCTGGAAGAACGAGTCAGGAAGCACACCTGAGGGCTGGGAGGAAGTTAGCTTAGCTTAGCATGAGGAGCGTTTTCGTCCTCCTTCGACCCACGGGACGTTTTTATCCGCGGACGCTCACGTGGATCACCTGCAGGGTTTTTCATTTTTTAAAATCCGTTAAACCAGCGCACACACACACATGCACACACACACACACACACACACACACACACACAGGTGGGAGGAAACGTAGCTCGTGTGAGAAACAGCGAGTCCTCGCTCGCCGTGAGAAAGTTCCCGGCCGCCTCGGGGGAACGCGCGCTTCCAGATAAGGAACGATTAAATAAAATCCCGGAGAAAAGGCCTTTGCTTTCAAAGCTACTGTAACAGCTGGGCCAATCAAAGCAATTTCCCCTCCCCCCCCCTCCCCCCCGCCACAAAGCCGGTCCCCTGGCCCGGGGTTTCGGGCCAAAAGTCGGCGTCCACCCTGGGAATTCTCCCCGAAGGCCACGGCGCACAAAGTCCCATTCTCGGAAAAAGCCACTTAGCCCGAGAGGCTTCGCGTGAGGAACAACGGGACAAGCGCCGCCGCCGGCGATAACGAGCCGGCATTCCAACATTCCTCCGTAATGGACGGGAAAGTGCCGGCAGAAACACGGCGTCCTGGAGCCGGTTCAGGAACTATCCGGCCCAGATCGGAGCCGACTTGGTCCGACCTCGCTCTCTCGTTTCTCCAGGTGAAAGACGATCTGCGGTAAAACGCCCCCGTCCCCCCTCCACCGATTCTGCCGGATACGCCGACGCTCCAGTTTCTCTCCGAACCGGTCGTCTCCTTCCTCGCGACTAATCCTCTCATTTCAGTCTCTGTTTCCTGCGCACGCTTCCCGACGTTACCCAGAATCCCCTCTTTCGCGAGCTGCGGGTCTGAGGCGCGCTCACCCGAGACGCCGTGACCCGCCGCGTCCTCTCGGCCGCGGCTCCATCCTGAAGGGAAAGCGGATAGCGGCGCGTTCGCTGCTCAGCCGGCGTGTCTGACACCCACACGCGGTCGCGGCGCCGATCCCTCGTCTCGGAAACCCGCGCCGAGAACCTGGCTCCGGACCAAGACCGGAAACGTGACACGGGCCGGCAGGAAGTGAGGAGGCGAACGCGCGTGAAGGTCGGCGGCGGGTGAAGACGACAGATTACAGATTACGCGGCCGCCATAATTTAGAGACGTTTCCCGGCCGCGGCTCCACGTGACGGGTCTCGGCCGCGGGTCGACGCGGTAAAAAAAAACAAGCCGCTACCTGTCGTATCGACTTTCCGATCGGAGAGGTCCGGCAACAAAGGACGCTTTGAGCAGCGAGAGACTGGGGGCATTGTCCCGCAAAGGTTACCCCCCCCACACACACCTTCCTTCACCGGCCCCTCCCCAAACATTCTGCTGAGGTTAAGTGGGCCGCCGCCGCTTCTGTGGCGACGGAGGGGGGCGGGCTCTCCGAAAAATATGTCCCGTACTGTGAACGTGCTCCATGAGTGTGTGTGTGTGTGTGTGTGCGTGTGTGTGTGTGTGTGTGTGTGTGTCAGTACCTCTCTGGAAGCTCCTGCTCGGGCCGGTCCTGGTGGTACCGGATGAAGAACCTCTCGGCGTCCTCTCTCTCCCCGCTGGACACGGCGCTCCCGTTCAGCACCGCCACCGACGGCAGCCTGCGAGGGGGGGGGGGGGGGGCGTCCCGTTACGGCCGGTGGCGAACGAGCGAATTAGCGGCGGCGGCGGCGTTGGACTCACTGCGCTAACAGGAGGCTGCGGCGCTCCTGGGCGGTGTAGGGCTGCAGCAGCGGGATCCCCATCGCCTTCACCTCCTCCAACTTGGGGAAGAAGTTGAGCCGCTCCACGTCCTCCCAGCGACGCAGCCCTGAGCGACACAGCATCGCGACGTGAGCGACGGCGAGCGCCGCGCCCCGGGAGCGCCGCGCTCGCCTACACACCTGAGTTGTTGAGGTTGATGCGGCGCAGGTCGGGGAACAGGCGCCGCAGCGTCTCCCGCGTGTCCCCCACGGAGTCCACGCCGTTGTTGGCCAGCACCAGCGTCCTCAGGCACGGGTACATGGCGCCGAATTTCCGGACCTCGGCCCAGTCCGCAGCCGGTTGTCGGTGATCTGGAGCAGGCGCAGCGACGGGCGGGACGTCCGGGACTCGGACACGGCGTCGTAGTCGTTCAGGCACAGGAAGAGCTCCTCCAGCCTGGGAGACGAGGGAGAGGCCCGTCGATCGGCGCACGGTCCCGAACCCGCCAACAAATCAGAACCGACCCAAACCGGTCGCACTTACTCGGGCGTGTGTCGCGTGAGCGTGTGCACGGTGTCCCAGCTCACGTGCGTGTTGATCAGAACCAGGCGCCGGACCCTGGAGAAAACGTCCGCCGTGCCGGGCTCCAGCGCGGCGCCGCCCAGAGGGTTCATGCTCAGGTTGAGGAAGTCCAGGTGGGGGATGTTGGAGACAATGGTGCAGATCTGGCAACCCGCATTAAACACGAACAGACGTAAACAGAAGCTCATTCGTTCGTTCAATTCGACCCGTGTGCAGGGTGAAGCTCCGCCCACCTCCGCCCAGTCGCTCAGCTGGTTGTAGGACAGGTCCAGCTCCACCACGTGGGCGCAGAACGCCGCCACGTCCGACTCGTCCCCGGCTCTGCTGATGCCGCAGTCGTTCAGAACCAGAACGCTGGGCAGGAACAGGCGGTCTGCAAACAGGAAACACGGCGTCAGTCACGGCACGATGATGATGATGATGGTGATGATGATGATGATGATGATGGTGATGAAGGCGTGTCACCCTTGACGGGGGACCCCGGGGGGCTGGGCAGGACCACGACCCCCAGGCCTTGGCCGTAGGGGAAGTTCTCCGGGTTGTACTTCTCGCTGATGACCTGGACGAAGGTGCGCCCCTCCTCTTCATCGGAGGGCGACTCCATGGCTCCGCCCCCGAGCGGCGATCTGAGGAAGAGGGCGGGGCGCGGTCAGGCGGCGCCTCCGGACACGAGTTTGAGCACGGCGAGAGTTTTTACGGCGCCAGGACTCGAGAAAAAGCAGAAAAATAAAAGTGATTCAGAGTAGAACCGGACAGAACGTGTGTGTGTGTGTGTGTGTGTGTGTGTGTGTGTGAATGTGTGTGTGAATGTGTGTGTGTGTGTGTGTGTGTGTGATAAACGTTTCTATAAATAACTCGTCCACGTCGCAGAAACAACCTATGGCCCAGAAGCAGAAACGTGAGAGGAGCGGCGCTGACAGCAGCTGAACCCACCTGTTCCCCGCCGGGTCTCGTGTTCCGTCGTTCTGACAAAACCGGACCAGAACCGGACCAGAACCAGACCAGAACCGGACCAGAACCAGACCAGAACCGGACCGCGAGCGGGTCACAGAACTCAGCGTGGGCAACTTTAACAATTCATGTTCAGGTTTGTGAATAAAGAAATAAATGAAAGTCGTCTGCAGAGTAAAACACATGAACGGATGAAGGAAGAAATCATGCAGCAGCAGCAGTAGTAGTAGTAGTAGTAGTAGTAGTAGTAGTAGTAGTAGTAGTAGTAGCAGTAGTAGTCAGCAGTACTGCAGTTCCAGTCACACTGATAATGTGATTTTGTGACGATTTCCTCGCCCGATCAGCCCTATCAGTTTCAGACGAGCCGGTTCCGATGGGCCCGGGGTCCGGACCCTGTGATGTTCTGTCAGGAACCGTCACACGGATCTTCGGTTCCTCTGATGTGACCGGCACCAAACAGGAACCGTTTTCAGCGGCCGATCGGGTCGCGGCCTCCTCGCCCGACGCTGAAAGTGCTGCTGGGAAAAAAAAAAACCCATGAGAGCAAACACATGAGAGTCAGTGCAGAACCAGAACCAGAACCAGAACCAGAACCAGAACCAGAACTCAGCTCATGACAGTGGAGGCTTGTTTCGATTGTGTGGAAAATGCATTTTAATAGAAAATTGAAGTTTGTTTTTTTAAATAAAGTTTTTTTCCCCACCCGCGTCACATCCGTGTTTTCACAGGAAACAACAACGAGCATTAAAATGACACTTACGCCGAATTTAATCCCGACACACAAACATCCACACCGGCTCCGAACTCTCACGGTACCGGCCGGTTCGACCCGGTAACAAGCGAAGCGACTTTTCAAACAGCGACTTTTTCAACGGGGTTCGGCGACGCGCTGTCAGATCCACAGGACGGGCGGGTTCTGGGTGGGTTCTGGTGTTTGGACCGAGGCCTGCAGTGTCAACAACAACAACAACAACAACAAACTGACAGTCGACGTGTTTGATGTTTACCGACGTGACACCGGGGCTGGCGGCGGAACCTCGGTACCGACACGAAGAGAAGAGCAGGGCGAACTTCACACAGACCCATAAAAACGGTACCGAGGACTCGCTCCGAGCGGAACCGGGTCAGCGCGCGCTCACGGCGGGATTGTTTGTTTTTTATAACGATCTGACACCGAACCAGCGTCACTCACCTTCAGCGGAACCCCTCGTGCTGTTTGTGTTTGTTTTTGTTGTTCTTCGGTTAGCTCACCGTCTAAGACACGCCCACTCCCCGGAAATGACGTTTTTTAAATGCCTTCACTTTCCCGCCTGTTTGTTGTTGTTTTTTTTAACCATACGCTTTTTTTTTTGGGCTTTTTTTTTTAAAACGGGACAAAGAAAATAATGTCGCGTGTGAAATATAAAATTTTATTATTGGATGAAAAAATAAATGACAACAAACTTAG
>JAFBJZ010000369.1:62500-67500 GCA_016785225.1 Psettodes erumei
GCGTTTGCGTCCACGTTCAGCGGTTAGCTCTGGTCCGGTCTGGTCCGACGTGGGTGAAGCGTCTGTGAGTCGGCTCCGTTCCCGTGAAAAGCTCCGAGCGCCAAACTCTAAAAATCACGTTCTCGCCCCCGTGCGGACAATCGCGTCCTCCGACGACGTCAGTTCAGAATCTCGCCGCTCGGCGCCCGCGGCGCGGCGTCTCCGTCACTCCTCCTTGCTCGCCGCCCCCGTCCCAGCGAGCTTCCCCTCCGCCCGCAGCTTCCGGATCACATGGCGGGGCCCCTTCCCCGTCAGGGCCGACGGGTACCTGTAGGAGCCGCCCAGGCGGTCCCACAAGCGTGAAGTACTGGCCGTAGTTGTAGTCGAAGAAGAGGTGGTGGTCGGTGTGGTGGGCGGAGCCGTTGACGACGTCGGCGAGGGCGGCGGGGACGCGGTAGTCGCCGTCGTGGATGGAGATGGTCCAGATGTTGACGAACACGTACAGGGCCAGGTAGAGGACCTTGTGCAGCGGGAACAGGAAGGGGTAGACGTGGTAGGGCAGCCCCTGCAGGAAGCCGTCCACCGGGTGGAAGGCGTGGCTCGCAAACGGCGTGGGGATCTTCCACAGGTGGTGCGGCTTGTGGAACAGCTGTTGGTGGGGGGGGGCGAGACGGCGAACTGCGGTGACCAGGTCGCGGTTCTGTTTTCAGGACGGGGGGGGGCGCGGCGGAGCCACTCACCTTGTACACGAGCTTGTGATGCAGGAAGCGATGGATCCAGTAGATGCACATGTCGGTGAAGAACAGGAAGGAGATCATGCTCAGGAACAGCCCCGCCCAACCTGAAAGCAAAGACCGCGTCAGCGCCGGCGCCGCGGCGCCCGCGGCCCCGCGGGCGGAGGCGTCGCACGTACCCAGCGGGGAGTCGCCGACGCTGTCGTACAGTTTGCTGTAGCCTCGGACCTCGGCGAAGAACAGAGCCACGGTGGGAAGGCTGATCCAGGGGAGCGACGTCATCGCGTACGTGATCTCCCGCCGGACCTGGTTCTGCCAGAACAGTTCGACATGGGGTTCAGACGCCGAGCGGCACCGGGGCCGGCCCGCCATCGCACCCGCCGCGCTCTCTCTCTTTACCTCCAGAAAGTGCGGGTGTCTCTTCAGGTCGTGGTCGAAGATGAGGAAGTAGCTGGCGGCCCCCAGGCCCAGGTACAGGGCCGCCGCCCCCAGGTTGGTCAGGACCAGCAGGCTGAGGATCTGCCGCGGGGCCCAGTCCTCGGGCCAGGACGCCGGGTACACGAGCGGCGTGAGGACGTGGTGGTCGGCCACATTCAGCACGAGGTCCATGGCTGCACACGGCACAGAGCGCTACTGTACGTACAGTATCATCAAACGAGATTAACATCTGCACAGGGACCCGGTTTGCTTCACTCATCAGATTTAATCTGTGTTTAATGCAAATTATTTTTAATCGTTTACAACCGTTTTTTAAACACGTGAGACGTTTTTAAAAGTTATAAACAAATACAGTAACGAACACGTTTATGTAACTGTAACCGCGCGCGTTACGTCACGTGAGAGAACTACAGGTGAACTACAGGTAAACTACAGGTAAGCAGCCTCCTGCGGAACATAAACATAATGACGTAATGACATAACGTTCACATGTCGGTATTTTACCGTAACGAGCACCGTACCTGCAGGAGAGCCGCTCCGGAACAACAGCGGAGCGACGGGAGTCAGACTAAAGGCCGGCGCGCCGCCAATCAGCGACGAGTTGCCCCATGACGCAACGAGGAGGGCCGTCCAATGAGCGCGCCCGTCCCCCATCACGGGAGGTTTGTTGTGATTTGTGATTGGCCGAAGGGAGGATCTGCTCATGGCGTTACGGAAACGCCGCCCGCCGGGACTCGGGCTGCTCCGGCTCCCGGTAAACACGCGCTGCGGTCACACCTGTGCCGCCGCCGTCTTACCGAACTCCATCCACAAACCTACGGATTTTAAACGTACGTGACGTTCAGCCAAAGTTAATGACGTCACAGAAACAAACAGAACAGCTCACGCTAAACGTCAGGTGCTGCTCTTCAGTCCGGCTTCATTTTAATTCTACTTTATCCAGTTTTAATTTAAAGAACCTCCATGTAATATTATATATGATTAATAAACTTTCATAGTTGTGATTCAATCATGTTTTTATAATCAAACACTCAGAGGTCACAGTAATTAAAACCAGTATATTATGTCATGGGATTTATGTACTTTTGTAAGTTATCAAAGTAAATGTAAATAAATAGTAAATCTGAGTTTTTTCAGAGTTACAGATACTTTGACTCGTATTTATGTTCTGATTTTATTATGATTTGCATTCCTGGGCTGCGACAGCAGTGACTTGATGGGCCCGTATTGTCTGACTGTTAAACGGGTTTGATTCTGTTGATCAGCACCAGCGTTTCACTGTTTTATTGCCGCGATCCGCTGCCAAACTAATATATATTTTACTGCCCGGCTGTAATGGAGGGGACGACAAATTGCTTCCTCTGGGCCGCCAAGCCGAAGTCCGACCGCCGGGGGGCGCCGTTGGTCTAAGGTACGAGAGAGAGAGACAGGAAAACCCGATTCAGCTCAAGACCAGTGAATCAACTTAAACGGCACAAAGGTAAAAATAAAATCGTGTATTAAAGAGGCTTCAGTGATGAACACCGGCTCACTCAGCCTCCTGCAGCCATGACAGTCACGTGCAACGTATGGACGCCAATGCAAACGTGATGAAGACCTGCTCGGTCTCCAGATCCAGACCCCCACGGATGTGGATCATCGGTTCTGCCGGTCAGAACGTGGACTCCTCAGGGTTCAGGTGAAAACTTTGAAACCATCAGGAGTTTCTATAGGAGCGAGGAGGCGTTATTCAGAGAGCGGCTCACTCCTTCTTTTCTTTCTGTTTCATTCTTTACTCTTAAGTAGAAGCCATTGCCAATTTTCTTTCTGATCAATTTTCATTATGATGTTTATATTACCACCAGGGACTGCCAAACATTTTAAATGAATCTTCTTCTCCATCCGCCGCCCTTTAATCGCCACAAAGAAGCTCCAGCGAAATTTAAGCCCAGAAAATCAAAAAGTTTGGATCTTCTATTCACTTTGAAAAGTTGTTAAGAGTTTGGAGAATTGATTTGATTATTTATTCCCAGATTTCGTGAAGCGCCTTCAGACGCGGGGGAAGTCATTCACGTATCAAAACAAAACACGTTTCTTTCTGCCTCGATGCTCGAAGCTTCTTCTCACAATATCTGCTCGTTCCACGTCGAGTGTTTAAATCCGACCGCCGAGATCGAGCCGGTGGACGTTCGCAGGAAGTTTTCACCCCGACCGAGCAGACAGCGAGCAGACTGCACGCCGTAGATGTCATCAGCGCGAGACGCAACACGGCCGCCGGCCTTTTATCGCCGCAGCAGATGGCCGCACTTCGTGTTTACTGACACAAAAGCTGTCGCATCACGAGTCGCGTCGTAAAAAAACCCGCTCGAGCAATATGTCCGACAGTTGGTTTCCTAATGTGTCAAGTTAAAAGTGATTTAACGATCGTCACTGTAAAAATCGCTTCACGCTGGAAGTCGAGGAACAGCAGAGAAATTACCTGCAAAAAACCAAAACACCTTGAAGAGCAGGAAATGCATTGTGGGAGAAACGACGCATTAACAAGTCTGTGTCCAGCTGAAGTGGGGACGAGACGATTTGTTCTCCACCGTCTCCGCTTCAGAAGAGTCGCTGAAGTGTCCCACAGGCAGCGAAGGCATCGCCGTCTGTGGGCGCAGACACACCTGAACCAATCAGGACGTCTGCTGAGAGCCCCCCCGCCATCTCCGCACAAACGTCTTTAAACCATCGATCGTTGGATCGTCTGATCCGTCTCCAGCTCAGATCTATAAATATCCGTCGATAACGATCAGACAGACGTGATCAGTTTCTAATAAACATTGATCGAGCTGCACCGACAGGAGTTGGGAGACCAGACGATCCGTGACTCCGCCGAGGAAAAGGTCCCGGGTGCAGAACCGACCGCCGGGCCGTGACACCACGTCCTCGTCGGGTTGTCACGGCAGAGGCCACAGCTGCTGTTGTTGTTGTTGTTGTTGTTTCGGCGCGGCGGCTGCATCTGCTCATAAATAACAGTCTCATAAAATTTCATGAAATGAGAATTAATTCTGAAATGCAGATTGTGTGGCGAACAGATTTATGCGACAAAAGCACAAAGCGTTCGCCAAACGCAACACAACAGCGCAGCTGGACGCACACGGCTCCTCTTCATCGCTCCTCTTCATCGCTTTGCTTCGGTGGGGAAACGTACGTCGGCCCGCCGTGGTTTTTACGTTTCAGGACTGAAACTGAAACGTCTCCGCACCGCGAGCAGCGTCGAGAGATCTCCGTCCTCGTCCGTCCTCGTCCGCTGCGTCCCCAGCTGTCCACGTCGTCCCTTAAACAAAGCGGCGATGAAGAATCATGAAGAGGATTTTGTTTTCCTTTAAATAAAACGTTCGACACTTCGCTCAGGAGGAACAAGAGTCGCACAAAGAAAGACAAACACCCCCCCCCCAGTCAAACGCCTCCGTCCTCTCAGCTCCGGCCCAGTTCCGCAGAGTCGGAGTCGTCTTCGGGTCGGATCTGTAATCACCATCCAATCTGGCCGCAGGAGAAGAAGAAATTTAATTTGACGAGGAGGTAATGAACCCGTGCAGCCATTATCTTATATAAGCCGTGTGAGTGTTGAGCACTGATGAGAATTCTATTAAACGGCTGATTCCTCTGTTTTGTTCACAGGCACAAAAACCTTTTCTAACCTTTACGATTTACTTTCAACTGCGCCAGTTTGCCGGGATCGTTACATCACGGCGCCGCAGACGCCCGGAAATCATCCAGACGCAAAGGCCCCCGACTTCACACCATTATTAGCCCGGTTTCAAACCCGGTTTTGGTTCGGGCTGATAATAATAATAATAATAATAATAATAATAATAATAATAATAAACA
>JAFBJZ010000369.1:72500-95000 GCA_016785225.1 Psettodes erumei
GAGGAGGCCGGGGGGGGGGGGGGGGCAGGGTGTGTGTGTGTGTGGGGGGGTATGCAAATGAGGATCAACACAAAACCTAACCATTCAGAACAAGGCACAGAATTTTCTGCAAATGGTTGAAAGGAAATGAAAAACGCACCAGCAGGTGTGTGTGTGTGTGTGTGTGTGTGTGTGTGTGTGGGGGGGTCAAATGGTGAAGCTGTCTACAGTGATCTCTGGCAACGTCTGGCTACCCCCCCACACACACCCCCCACCCCTTTACTGACCCCCCCCCTCGTTTTTTCTCCTTTTTGATTTTTTGGACACAAAAACATTCCATCTACATCTGCAGACTAGACTAAACAACGGCGTGAAACCAGGCCTGCCTTTAAAAACCACTTCCTCTTCACCCCCCCGCCCCCTCCACCCTCCACCCCCCCACCCCTCCCCCTCCCCCGGCCCCACAACCAGCTCGCCGTCCCAAAGAGGACGCGGGAGCGAGGGGTCCGGCAGTGATTAGATGTAGTACTCCTTCTTTTCGTCCGAGTTGGTGTGCCCCCCCTCTGCGTTGATGATGGCCGTGTCCGCGTCCGCCGCGTCGTCCGCCCCTTTGGCCTCGTGCGTGAAGTAGGTGCCTGAGGAGGAGGGGAGGAGGAGGAGGAGGAGGAGGAGGAAGAGGAAGAGGAGGAGGAGGAGGAAGAGGGATGAAGGGCAGAGTCACGGACCGGACGATAACCCGCTGCTCGGACGACACGGGAGATTAAGACGTCCCGCGGCGACTAATTATGCAAATCCTCCATCGTGTGTGTGTGTGTGTGTGTGTGTGTGTGTGTGCGGTTTCTCTTTCATTTCACACAGTGAAGAAGACTCACACCTTCGACCTCGTCAACTTCAGCAAAAACACTGAATAACTCGCCCGTGGCCGGTTTTTCAAACAGGACGTGACCATATTTGGACGACAGAGCGAAACGTGCTGCCTGTCAATCACGGTGCGGCCACGCTGTTAAACTCTGTGTGTGAATGTTTCTGTCATAGATCCATTTCCTCACTGACTTCCATACAAACAGGTGGAGTCGCCCCCTGGTGGTCGTTGAGGAGAAGACGGGTTTAACGCGGTTTAAACTAAACGGGTCGGCCCGTCACCTTTGTGTCTCGCGAAGTAGCGTCCCAGGACGATGAGTAGACAGAGCATGGCGAAGACGACCACGGCCACCACGCCGCCGATCACCGCGTGGTCCACGGTTCTGGGCGCGCCCTCTCCGGCCCGGGAGTCTGCGGGAAAGAGCGAGGACAAAGCAGAACCGGGTCACGTGATCGATGCAGGGGTGTGACTCTGTTTGAACCCCCCCACCAACGGTCCACCCTGCAGGGGTGTGTGTGTGTGTGTGTGTGTGTGGGCACCTGTCAGGCTGAACAAAACGTGACCTGATTGATCCAACAGGTTATTTTGACTTCACATTTTCTTTTTGGTTGCCGGGCAGATTCAATTAAAGTGAGCAGGAATCCTCTGACATCCAATTCACTGCTGTCACTTCACCGCTCCGTCCTATTACCATGTTAATGTGCGCTGTGAGTGTGTGTGTGTGTGTGTGTGTGTGTGTGTGTGTGTGTGTGTGTGTGTGTGTGTGTGTGTGTGTGTGTGTGTGTGTGTGTGTGTGTGTGTGTGTGTGTGTGTGTGTGTGTGTGTGTGTGTGTGTGTGTGTGTGTGTGTGTGTGTGTGTGTGTGTGTGTGTGTGTGTGTGTGTGTGTGTGTGTGTGTGTGTGTGTGTGGTTCCTGCTTCACTCCTTTCAACATCAAATCTCCACCATGCGACACCGATGTCACATATACAGTATATATCTACTGTACACACGACCTCCAGGGGTGTGTGTGTGTGTGTGTGTGTGACAAACTCAACCTCTGATTGGTCGGATGATATGAGCCCCGTCGTCCCCTGGGCCCCGCCCTCAATGGAACCGACCAATCACAGTGAGCCACACACACACACACACATACACACACACGCCTCCTCAGCCGCTTCAAAAACAACAGAGGGATTATTATGAAGCTTTCTTCTGACTCCAGATTAGACGTCTATTAGCGGACGTAATCTGCATTTAACAGAGGAAAGGTCAAAACAGCTGACGACCATTAGCTTCATAATGAAGAAAATGTCACGACGCCACTTATCGCCACGGAGACCAAAGAAGACTGGGTCGGAGTCCAACATGGATCCTGCCACGGCCGAGCCGAGGAAACTAATCCTGCAGGAGAAGCCCCAGATTATGGACGTGTTTGTGAGAGGCTGTTAGCATCCTGGCTAGCGCCTATATGAGGCTGTTAGCGTCCCCCACTAGCAGCTCTGAGAGCCTGATAGCTTCTCTGCTAGCAGCTGTGTGGCTGTTAGCATCCCAGCTAGTACCTATGTAAGGGTGATAGCTTCTCTGCTAGCAGCTGTTAGCGTCCCAGCTAGCACAGATGTAAGGCTGATAGCTTCTCTGCTAGCAGCTGTGCGGCTGTTAGCATCCCAGCTAGCACCTATGTAAGGCTGATAGCTTCTCTGCTAGCAGCTGTGCGGCTGTTAGCATCCCAGCTAGCACCTATGTAAGGCTGATAGCTTCTCTGCTAGCAGCTGTGCGGCTGTTAGCATCCCAGCTAGCACCTATGTAAGGCTGATAGCTTCTCTCTCTACGAGGCTGTTAGCTTCCACACGCTCTGGACGTCGCGTTTCTTCACTGAAACGTGATGACAAATTCAAACAGAGCTGAAGTTCGTTGAACTCCAACGTGCGAATCTGGACGGGACCGACCCGCGGGCCTGACACGGGCTGAGCAGAACCCAACAGCCAGCGAGTGCCACCGCACACTCACAATGAACCAGGAAGTGTGACAGATAAGGAGACACAGAGGACTGACACAGGATAACCGGACCGCCCCCCCCCCCCACCGGCACCTTTTATGCAAAGGCGGGGGCCCAGCAGAATAATTCGGCCTGCTCCGTCATGGCGTCTTTGAGGAGCAGCGTTGTGGCACAATCTCCGTCAGGTGGGCCGCTAATCCGAGCTGCGCCAAGGAAATTCAGACCGGCTTACATGCATGGATGGAGGGGGGGACTCCACACAGAACTCAGAGAACTCAGGTGAGTCGGATCAGTACTGAGTGAAGCCGGACCCAGAACCCGGTTTGTCTCGTTTGAGAGGGACAAGGAGGAAACACACACGAGACGTGTGAAGAAGAGGTTCTGGTTCTGTTCAGTCCATTTCAGAGGGAGGTGGATGGCGGGGGGAGGGGCCCTCCAGCTCGGACAGCGTCTCCGCCTCCTTTTCTGTCTGAGGGGCGTTGCCATGGCAACAACATCCCCGAGGGCGGAGGCCCTTCTAAAGAGGCATCTGGATCTTTGGAGATTTCCCCCCGTCGCCACGGAAAGGTGCAGAAATGAAACGCACCCAACTTTCTGCATTAATCGCAAATCATTTCAGTTGGTGTGTGTGTGTGTGTGTGGCGCCTATCACAGACACACACACACGTGTTGGAAGTGTGCGTGACACTCAGAGGGAGTCGGGCTTTTGAAGCCGCTTTGTTTCCACCACAGAAGAAGAAGACGCCGCTCGCACACTTTGTGTCCGCGCTAACGAAGCAGCGTGCGGGTCTTTGTGTCTTTAATGGGGTTCGGACAACAAAGGAGGTCCGCGGCGCCGGGGAGCGGCCCGTTCGGTTCTGGTTCTCTTTTCAGGTGGGCTTTAATTAGACGAGACGCTCTTAAAGGGCCGGCGCAGGTGAATTCATGACGTGAACACACTCACGAGCAAGACAACGTTTATGCGCGAGTGTTTTCCTGTTTGCCTCCCATTCAGCTGTTCACACACACACACACACACACACACACACACACACACACACACACTCGCACACACACAAACACACACACACTCGTACACACACACTCTGATTGAGTTGCGCTGGCTCCGGCGGCTGGTGCTCCGTATTAACCCGCTTTAATCAAACGCATCAGTTATCATCATCGTGGTTGGTGTGATCAGCTGCCGCGTTGCCGTGGCAACAGGAGAAAGGGCGCCGCGGGAGACGGGCGCCGCTCTCGTCGCGGCCGTCGAACCTGAGCCCCCGAGATCCGGGGGTTGCCGCGCGGTGACCGAAACGGTTATTGATCTATCGATGCCGATCGCCGCGGCGGCGTGACGTCTCCTCGGGGAACGTGTCAGACGGAACACGGGCCCGTCTCGGTTCTGCAGAACCCCCCCCGTGTGGCGGTAATGGACCCCCCCCCCCGCAGTCACATGCTTCTTTATGAAGAAGCTGATGATGAAACGACA
The DNA here is from genome assembly GCA_016785225.1 of Psettodes erumei. Classification (NCBI taxonomy): domain Eukaryota; kingdom Metazoa; phylum Chordata; class Actinopteri; order Pleuronectiformes; family Psettodidae; genus Psettodes; species Psettodes erumei. The sequence continues at coordinate 76,790 of JAFBJZ010000369.1, forward strand.
CAATCACAACACAAAGGGAGCAAATTAGGCAAAATGAGAAAATGATGCGAATCATCTTCCTTCAAATTAATGAGAACCAGTAAATGAAGTCGCCTCCAAACAAAGTGGGTCGGCGCCGCGGATACGATCGGGCCGGGCTCCAGAACCCGGCTCCAGAACCCGGCTCTCACTCCTGCGTGGATCCTTCAGGGAAAACACAGTAATTGGTTTCACGAGAGAAAACCTCCGGCCAAAAACAAAAAAAAAAGAAGAAGAAGAAGAAGATGTTTGTGCTGCGCCTGGATCTGTGCAGCCGCCGCACAAATAAACAACAAGAGACGACAACGTGCCGCAGACACACTAAATAAAAACAACAACAACAACAACAACAGGTGTAAAGAGGAAAGAAGAGATACCAACCATGAGCTGCAGGTTCAGTGCTGGGCGCGGTGTCTGAGCACACAACGACAGGACATGGCGGTTGTGGAGGGAGGTGTGCGACAGGAGGAACGGCATGCAAATAAAAAGGGGGGGGGCAGGGTGGGGGTGGGGGGTGGAGGAGAAAACAAATGACACCCATAAGCAAGAAGACTAGAACATGACAAAAGACGTCAGGCTGGAGGGAAATCAAAGGAACCAAAGGCAGCGCAGAGATAAACAAAAGCTCACACACACACACACACACACACACACACACACACACACACACACACACACACACACACACACAGGCGAGCGCCGGACGGCGTGTCCGCGGGGGAGCGGCAGGCGACTGCCGGAGAAGATATGGATGAAACTGCCGTCACATGGAGCCGCGGCGGCGCAGCTGTCCTCGTTAAACCGCGTGCGGCGGGGGAGCGCTCGCGTGGCAACGACTCAAATAAAGTTTCACCCCAGAGGAGTGTGTGTGTGAGAGTGAGTGTGTGTGAGTGTGAGTGTGAGTGTGAGTGTGAGTGTGAGTGTGAGTGTGTGTGTGTGTGGAGATAGAGGCTTAGAAACTTTCAGGAGGAGAAACAGGTGACCCAACGCTGTTAGCCTAGCTTAGCATCACATCCAAGGCAAACTGACGCCGTTAGCCTAGCTTAGCATCACGCCCAAGGTGACCTGACTCTGTTAGCCTAGCTTAGCATCACACCCAAGGCTTTCCGACACCGTTAGCCCAGCTTAGCATGACGCCCATACAAACCTCCACGTCTCACTAAATGTCCCCTTACTGTACCTGTACTCTACCTGAGCTTTCTGCACCACCAGAACAGAGCGCCGGTACCGTACCTTGACTGGCCTCGGGGCAGGAGGTGGTGGTGGTGATGGCGGTGGAGGTGGAGGTGGCGGTGGTGGTGGGTATGGGGGGGGTGGTGGGGGCATCTGGATGAGAGGACATGACAAACACGAGGGGGGGGGGGGGCAGAGATGAGCACAAGAGCCATGAAGATAAAATAAAGTCAGTGTGAAGAGATGGTATCACACTGATGTATGAGCAGCACACACACAGGGACAGACACACACACACACACACACCTGAAACACAACACTGTCTCTCACGTCAGGCCACACACACACACGACATGAAGCGCAGAAGCACACGGCTGATTAAACGTGTAATGAGTAACATGTGCTGTCACCATACACACACACACACACACACACTGACACACACGTCGGCGCACAAAGATGGAGGAGACAGGAAATAAAAAGTGGAGAGCATCAAGCTGCGTTCGCTTTTTCCTCCCGCAGTCTCCCTCTTTACTTCATTAGGTGAGACCGGTAACCGGGGGGGTGGGGGGTGGGGGGGTGTATCAGAGGTGACACCTTCCAGGTGGGGGCTGTATGTGTCCCCCCCCCCGGGACCTGGTGGGGTTATTAAAAGGTGCTGGAGAAAGAAAAGGAGTTACTGCTGAGTGTGGAGGAGAACGACTGCTCTAATGACACGAGGTGTGAGGTGTGTGTGTGTGTGTGTGTGTGTGTGGACAGGTGAGGACAGGTGTGTGTGTGTGTGTGTGTGTGTGTGTGTGGACAGGTGAGGACAGGTGTGTGTGTGTGTGTGAAGGGGGGCAGAGGAGGTGCACAGCACAGAGCACTCTTTGACGACGCACTGTTTTTATAAACACAGTCACACTGAGCGCACAAAACAACACAACAACACAACACGTGGGAGATGACATGAAGCACAACAACAACAACAACAACTTCAGATGGAATAAAAACAGGGATCAGGTTGGATTCATCCAAAGACTGGACCTGGTCCTGGTCCAGGTCCAGGACAGTGTGTCTGTGCATGTGTGTGTGTGTGTGTGTGTGTGTGTGTGTGTGTGCATGTGTGTGTGTGTGTGTGTGTGTGTGTGTGTGTACCGTAGACGTAGAGGATGTAGTCGTCATACGACTCGCCCACGGCGTTGGACGCCACGCAGCGGTACGTGCCGTTGTACGACTTGTTGAGGTTCTCGATGTAGAGGTCGCCGCCCGTGATGACGGCGTGGGACGGCACGTCGTCGTCCACCTTGACCCAGTTGACCCGCTGAGGCCTGGGGGGGGGCAGAGGAGGGGTCAGAGGTCAGCCGGGGGTACACAACTACACAGCTGCTGATCACACACACATGATAACTGTTTGATAAAGGGACGTAAGATGAAAAAGAAGATGATGATGATGATGATGATGATGATGATGATGATGATGATGATGATGATGATGATGATGATGACGAAGATGATGATGATGTAATAAACCAGTGATGGTCTGACCCACAAACAAACTGCTGCAGCAGGAGGAAGACGGACGAGGCTGAGAGGAGGAGGGCAGGCGTCTGGAATACAAATGGCCGCCTGCAGCCCCCCCCCCCCACACACACACACACACACACACACACACACACACAGACACACACACACACACACACACACTATCTGCTGGTAATGACTGAACAACTCTCAGCAGCTCTAATGAAAATGACTCCCAATGTCCCGCTCACTGTATTGATCGTGTTCATCTTTATGGAATGAAGGGGGGGGGGCTGCATCATCAGGTTCTGTTATGGTGATGACATCACTGTTCAACATGGAGTGTGTGTGTGTGTGTGTGTGTTTGTGTGTCTCTCTGTGTGTCTATGTGTGTGTGTGTGTGTGTGTGTGTGTGTGTGTGTGTGTGTGTGTGTGTGTGTGTCTCTGTGTGTGTCTGTGTGTGTGTGTGTGTGTGTCTCTCTGTGTGTGTGTGTGTGTGTGTGTGTGTGTGTGTGTGTCTCTGTGTGTGTGTGTGTGTGTGTGTGTCTGTGTGTGTGTGTGTGTGTGTGTGTGTGTGTCTCTGTGTGTGTGTGTGTGTGTGTGTGTGTCTGTGTGTGTGTGTGTGTGTGTGTGTGTGTGTCTGTGTCTGTGTGTGTGTGTGTGTGTGTGTGTGTCTGTGTGTGTGTGTGTGTGTGTGTGTGTGTGTGTGTGTGTGTCTGTGTGTGTGTGTGTGTGTGTGTGTGTGTGTGTGTGTCTGTGTGTGTGTGTGTGTGTGTGTGTGTGTGTCTGTGTGTCTGTGTGTGTGTGTGTGTGTGTGTGTGTGTGTGTGTGTGTGTGTGTGTGTGTGTGTGTGTGTGTGTGTGTGTGTGTGTGTGTGTGTGTGTGTGTGTGTGTGTGTGTGTGTGTGTGTGTGTGTGTCTGTGTCTGTGTGTGTGTGTGTGTGTGTGTGTGTGTGTGTGTGTGTGTGTGTGTGTGTGTGTGTGTGTGTCTGTCTGTGTGTGTGTGTGTGTGTGTGTGTGTGTGTCTGTGTGTGTGTGTGTGTGTGTGTGTGTCGTACTGGGGCTTCCCTCTGGCCTGACAGGTCAGCTCCAGGTTCTCTCCTTCCCGGGTCAGACCCTGAGGAAACTCCACCACGATCTTCACCTCAGGTTTGTCTGGATCAGAGAGAGAGAGACGGGTCACACCCTCGCACGCCCCACGTCGGGCCGGTCCGGCCGGGACGGGACGGTCGGGACGGGACGGACGGGATGGACCGGCGGGCGCTGACTCTCAGGTGAGTCATTCTGGTTCCGGTCCAGATCTCAGGGCCGGTTCTGTTCGGACGGTTCTGTCGGGTTCTGTCCGACCTTCTCTGCGACAAGCGACGCGTCCGCTCATCCGTTTAAATCACGGCACGCGGGCCCGGAGCCAAGTCATCGGACGCGTTCGGTTCCGTTTCCGCTCCGAACCCGAGACTCTTCCAGCGCCGAGACGACAAGGTCGTACGACGCCGTAAACGTGACGGATGCTCGGCGTCGACGGGTCGTTTCGACAGAACCGAGTCGTTAAACTGTCCGAACGCAACACAACAACAACTACACAACAACACAGCTACTACACAACGCACTGAGCGCAAACACCGGACCCAGCGGAACAGTTAACGTCCCCGTGCTGATTGTGAGTCTGTTGTGTGTCTGTGTGTGTCTGCGTGTGTGTCAGTGTGTGTCTGTGTGTGTCAGTGTGTGTGTCAGTGTGTGTCTGTGTGTGCGTGTGCGGCTGCGTCACGGCTCGACGAACACGTGGGGACAGGAAGAAGCTCGGCGAGAGGAGAGGTGAGGATTAGCACGAGGAGCTAATCTGGTTCTTCTTCCTCGTTCTCTGAGAAACTTCCTGTCACTTAATTAGCGGCGGACTGCAGTTCCCCCCCCCCCTTCTCCTCCTCCTCCTCCTCCTCCTCCTCCTCCTCCTCCTCCTCCTCCTCCTCCTCCTCCTCCCCCCCCCCTCCTCGTTAGAACCTGTGCACGCAGACGTCTCCCCTTCGGTCGACTTCCCGTCAGGGACGAACTTTAATTAACGGGGACTAAGCTGATGAGGCACTCGAGAAAAGACGTTTAAACCCCCCCGTCCTGTCCCGGTCCTCAGCGTGTGTGTGTGTGTGTGTGTGTACTCACACTGCACCTCCAGGTACTTCTGCGCCTGGAAGTCCCTGACGGCCGGGTGGTCCACGACGCAGACCACGGGGACGCCGTCGTCCTCCCTGGCGACGGTGAACGTCAGCCGGCTGCTCACCGTGTACATCCTGTCGTACGTCAGCTCCACCCGGGGCTTTCCTGAGGGACACACACACCCGCGTTTCAGGCGCGCCCGCGTCCCCGGGGGGCGAAGACGCGGCGAACACATACGGGGGGGGGGTTTGCGTGATGTTGCGACTGCAGCCCGACCGATGACATCACAGGCGACACACACACACACCTGCGCTTGTAACGTGTAACTTCCTGCCGAGGACGCGTGAATAAACGACTGACTGACTTTGCTGTTATCTCCCAACCACAGTGCAGCGGCTAATACACGTCACATCATATTCTGTTATCTGTTTGCCCTGGGTGTGTGTGTGTGTGTGTGTGTGTGTGAGTGTGTGAGTGTGTGTGTGGGTCAGCTCCACAGTTTCAACCTTTAAGTGATATTTAACAGATCCTCATTATCCCACAAGGTAATTAACTCCAGTTCTGTGGACGTTTAATTAGAAATGAGTCCGGCGGCGCCGTGACTCGTGACGGGTCGGGAGTCCGGCGCCGCTCGGTTCTTCTTCTCTGGTCGGCGGAGGAACACCGGGTTCAGACCAACCATTTGTTTGCGTTAAACAGTCGCGGGTCGCTCCCTGGGCTCGGCACCAGAACCTGCCGCGGCTCAGGGCCGGATCAGAACCTGTGTGTGTGTGTGTGTGTGTGTGTGTGTGTCTGGCTTCCCACCTGGAAGCTCCTTGTCCCCCTTCATCCACCGGATGGTGGCGGCCGGCTTGCTGCTCATGGCGGTGCAGGTCATCTCGGTCTCGTTGCCCTCGCTCAGAACCTCGTCCCGGGCCTCGATGATCGGGTTCCCCGGAGGGACTGCAGCAGGCGCACACACACGCACACACACACACACACAGACACACACGCACATGCACACACACACACACACAGACACACACACACACACACAGCGTAGTCACTCAACAACACCCACCTTCTGCTGGAGTTATCTTCGTGTGCTAACACTGATCTAGCCTACATATGACAAGGACGCACGGTAACAACAGGATGCATCGTGTGTGTGTGTGTGTGTGTGTGTCGTACTCAGCACGGTGATGTCAGCGTAAGCTTCCTGGGGGGGGTCCGTGTACAGCTGGCACACGTAACGCCCCTCGTCCGACAGCGAGACGTTGGACAGCGACACCCGCAGCTCGTTGTCCGAGAAGTTGACCAGCTGGAACCGGGCGTCCTTCAGAGCTGCGGGGGGGCAGGGAGGGGCACACACACACACACACACACACACACACACACACACACACACAGATAATAATAATAACAATAATAAGACAGGAGACCTTCAGTGGTTCTGAGAAATATAACAAAAGAATATAACAAATAAAACAGTTCAAACTCGTGTGCTAACATGCTAACAACATGCTAACAAGATGGCCGACCTCCTCCGTCCTTCACTGACGAGGATTAAATGTTTGGTGCCGAGAGAGGAGGAACAGGCAGCGGCCCTCGACCCGGTTCTAACACACGGACCGGACCCGTTTAGAGAGACGACCCGACGGACTCGGGCCTGGACCCGGACGCTCCAGATCCGATCCAATCCATTTCTCTGAGATCTAATCCTCTTACGTGTCGCTTGTAATGAGGCTCGAGCTGAATGAATAAATATGATGAAAGGAAACATGGAGGCAAGGACACACACACACACACACACACACACACACACACACACACACACACACACAGAGGGCGGACGATGGAGGACAGCTCACAGTTCTGCTCCGGTAAAGACAAGGTGAGTCTTTTATTCTCTCTGCTCTCACGTCGCTCCTTCAATGCGGGGGGGATATATACGTATATAAGGTATATATAAATATGTATATATACATATATGTATAGTTGCAGTGTTGGACTCTGATTGGCTGGTTATTGATCCCTGAGCATGTGATCAGTTCTATATTTTGATGATATAAACGCTGAGCTGACTGAAGGTGAAACTAAACCCAGAACATCAGAGCGTATTTAAATTCTTCTCCTCTTCCTTCCCTCCCTGCCTTTCATTTAAATGCCCCCCCCCTCAGACCGGGGGGGAGAGTGTGTGTGTGTGTGTGATGGGGGGGTGAGTCCCATTTAGAGGAGCAGGAGATGATGAGTGCTCCTCGGCTAAGTGGCTGCAATCAATTGTGATTAGTGGCTGCTGCTACTTTGTGAGAGGAGCCCATCAAAGTTTTATTATGGGGCGTCAGAGTGGGTGAGACCGGGGGGCGGGCGGGGGCGTGTGTGTGTGTGTGTGTGTGTGTGTGTGTGTGTGTGAGGGGTAATTACGCTCTCACACCCGCCCTCCTCCCCACTTCCACGTGAGGTCCAGGCCTCCCAGAACCAGGAGCTGGCATCGATCGCGTCGCGTTGTGGCGGGTGCTGTTGCCACGGCAACGCCGGCACCCCCGTACCTCCTCCGGTACCGACGCCGTTACCGCGCACGCCCCGTCAGTCGCCGCGAGGAGGCGTGACTCTCGGTCCGATCCCGCAGCTGCTCGATCGACGAGCGATCGATCGTCTGATCACATCAGACTGTGATTAATCAAGTCTGACATCGGTCACGTTAAGGCGGGGGCCGCCCTGACACACACACACAACCACACAACAACACAACAACACAGCGACACACTCACGCCTCATGTCCTTGAAGTAGATGGTCTGCCTGTTGGGGTTGAGCAGCTGGATGACGGAGTCGTCGTTGTTCTTCACCCGGCAGCTGATGATGGCCGTGTCCCCCTCCACCACCGACACGTTGTCCGTCACCAGGTTCTGGCTCACCACTGTGGGGGGCGCACACACACACACACACACACACACACACACACACACACACACACACACACACACACACACACACACAGACACACACACACACACACACACACACACACACACACACACACACACACACACACACACACACACACACACACACACACACACACACACACACACACACACACACACACACACACACACACACACACACACACACAGACAGACAGACACACACACACACACACACACACACACACACACACACACACACACACACACACACACACACACACACACACACACACACACACACACACACACACACACACACACACACACACACACACACACACACACACACACACACACACCGGGGGGCATCAGAACACATCAACCCAGTGGAATAAACTCAGATAATGATGACATGATCAAAGCTTCAAATGGAGCAGGGACGTGCTCACAGTGTGTGTGTGTGTGTGTGTGTGTGTGTGTGTGTGTGTGTTTGGGGGGTCACACAGATTATAACCCCAGGTGATGGGGGGGCAGATTAAAGTTGTCAGACTCCCTGTGATGATGTCACACTGATCAATAACGGTACTGACTCATCACATCTGATCAAGATTAACACGTAATCTGTTCCTCAGAATAATCCCTCTGACTCCGCCCCCCCCCGGGGCTGTTAGCTGCATGTTTTATTAACTGCACTGTTAAACATGCAGTCTCCCTCTGATGCAACACGCAGTCATCGCTACACAACACGCACACGTGTGTGTGTGTGTGTGTGTGTGTGTGAGTCCACCGCACGGACACACACCTGTTGTCGTGATGTAAGCGGGTCACACACACACACACCTGAGAAAACAAGCTTAATCTGAAGGAACGCCTTTACACTAACATGAAGATTATACTGACCTCAGTTTGTTTGTTTGTTTGTGTGTGTGTGTGTGTGAGCAGCCCCCCCCCCTGTGTGTGTGTGTGTGTGTGAGCAGGACCCCCCCCCTTCATGTTTCTTACATAAGCTCCATAAATATGAAGCAGCACCAGACTCTGCATTATTCACCTGATCCATAACGGAGCAAAGCTAAATCTGCCGATCGCACAAACCCCGCAGAGACACACAACTGTGAGGTAACGCACACACACGGGGGGGGGAACGACACGTTCACAAGAAAAAACTCACAAATGTACGAGAAAATACTTGGAAATTTAGAGAAAAAAAACAAACACAAATTCAAAGAAAAACCTCAGGATGTTCTGAGATCATGATGCTTTGTGTGTCTGTGTGTTTCCTGTTGTGTTGAGTTGTGTGCACTGACACGTGTTTCTGCTACATGAGTCAAACCAGGTTATCTGTGTGTGTGTGTGTGTGTGTGTGTGGGGCAGCCAAGTGATTAATGTGTGAGGGAGGCAGCTGTGGTGTGAGCTCACTCATCTGGAAACATCTTTCAGGGAGGGCAGACAGAACCGGGGGGGGTTCTGCATCCCCAGCCCGATAAACGATGCCGGTACCAGAGCCAGTACCGGCCCGGGTCGGACCGGGTCGGTGGAGGAGGACGAGGAGGTCGAGCCTGATGAAGAAGGCCACGACAAACCCAGCTGGGCTGAAGTGTCGCTCACAGACTCACACTCACGCCGCTGAGCCGCCGGTACCGGGTCGGCCGGCCCGTAGAACCCGGCCGCGCTTCCGCCTTTTGATCCGGACCTGAGCGAGTTCAACACGGCGTCACTGTTTTCGAGTCACACGACACCGTGATTGGCTGAAATGAATCAGCCGGTTTTTTTAGCACACGTCTTCCCCCTCTACCGGACCGGAACCGCGGACCCGGCTCGTGTTGGTTCTGTGCGCGAAAGACGCAGCAGTCAAACACGAGCGGCGTTATCAGTGTGTGCACAGAGAGGCTCTTCACACACCGCGACACGTGTGTTCACACACACACACGGCTCAGATTAACACACACACGCTGCGTCGTCACTGCGCCTCTCTTTGACAACGCCGCTTCAATTTCTCGAGCGACTGAGGCTCCAGCAGCGTTTCCTCACGGTGTGTGTTCAGCCAGGGCGCCGCTCTCCGGGCCCAGAACCCGTCCTGTGGTTCAGAACCCGTCCTGTGGTTCAGAACCCGTCCTGTGGTTCTGGGCCCGGCGGCGCTGTCGGTACCGCAGCCTCTCAGACGGCAGAACGTCACGAGTTTCTACAAACCGAGACTAAAAAACGTCCACAGAGCTGCAGCTGCTCTTCTCCCAGAATGCACTGCAGGGGGTGGGGGGGTGCGTCACGTGGCTCGTCTCCCAGAATGCACTGCGGGGGCGGGGGTCACGTGTCGGCGCCGCTCGGTTCAAACATGAAGCCGATTCAAAATTAATGTGGAGAACAAAGCTGGTGTAAAATCTGGGCTCTGCCATGATGCAACAGAGGAAAACAACACGGGGCAGAACACGCTGTACGCACAACTACACAACTACACAACTACACAACTACACAACCCCCCCAGAACATTAAACAGGGCGCTGTTACCACGCTGTCACGTCTTCATCATCATCATCACGTGAGGGGAGATGAAGACAGAAATGTGACAAACTGGTCTGACTGATACGCAGTACTCCAGTACTTCGAGTACAGCCGGTGCAGTAATCAGCAGTACATGAGCCAAGTACTGAGTGTGTACTGAGTATATGGATGAAGTTCCTGTGATATAAATACACAGTCATCACAGTTCTAATACAATAAGGGGTTAAATCACTGAATGATTGGAGGGTGAGGAGGAGCACTGGAGACCGGGGGCGGGAGGGCTTACCTGGGTACTGTGCAGCTCCTGGGTCAGGAGGAGGAGGAGGAGCAGGAGGAGCAGGAGGAGCAGGAGGAGCAGGAGGAGCAGGAGGAGGAGCAGGAGGAGCAGGAGGAGCAGGCGGGGGCAGGAAGGACAGGAAGAAGAAAAAAAAAAACAGAAAAGGAGGTTAGAGCACATTCATCTGTTCCTAATAAACTGAGCACGTGATCAGAACAGAAATAAACAGGCACAGATAGATAACACCCCCCCACACACACACACACACACACACACACACACACACACACACACACACACACACACACACACACACACACACACACACACACACACACACACACACACACCCGCTGACACACGTCTTCAGCCTCTGATTAGAAAAACCTATTTCCTCCTCAACTGCTGCCAAATCTCAATCCTGCTGATAATTACTGTGAGAGTGTGTGTGTGTGTGTGTGTGTCTGTCTCTGTGTGTGAGTGTGTGTGTGTGTGTCTGTTTGTGTGTCTCTGTCTCTGTGTGTGAGTGTGTGTGTGTCTGTGTATGTGAGAGAAGAGAGAGAAATTGTTCCTCTTCAAGATGAAGGTGAACGTGAACCAGGACCAGAACCAGGACCAGAACCATGAACAGAACCACAACCAGGACCAGAACTGTGAAAAGAACCGGGTTTCAGACATCAGACGGACCTGACGGACCTGACGCACCCCCCACCCCCACCCCCGAGGTGAGGTTAAATGCACATATGCATTAAACATGAGTCATGTGACCCCCCCAGGTGACAGGGACATTACCCAGAGTTCAGTGGGGCCCGAGCTGCATGTAATCACACACACACACACACACACACACACTCTGCAGCCTCCTCCCGTAAGAAACACCACCCGTCAGGTGATGGGGGCCCAGGGCCACAAACAACAACAACAATAAACAACAACAGCTTCCTGCTGCGCTGCACACACACACACACACACACACACACACACACACGCTCTCTCTCACACACACTCACTCTCACACTCTCTCTCTCACACACACACAGCGTAGCGGGGTGTGTTGATTAGATCAGTGATCAGCTGCCTAAGGGCCATGAAATTGGACATGATGAGTGCGGCACATTAAAAAGTGATTATCAAACGCACCCCTGTCTTCCTCACACCGGGAGGGGAGGTGTGGCGAATGGAGCGCACCTCTTCTGTAGGGGGGGGTGATGAAAGATGAAGCTTTGACAGAGCTCACAGAGAGGAGACACTTCCTGTTTCACTTCCTGTTTCCTACAGACAGTAAGAGCCCCCCCCCCAGCTGTCATGTGATGTCACCTGAGGCAGACCCCCCCACTGCCCCCCCACTGCCATTCAGATGAATACAGCTCATTGTGTTTTCAGTTAGAGTGGAACACTGTGTGTGTGTGTGTGTGAGTGTGTATCTGAGTGTGTGTGTGTGTGTGACAGTGTGTATCTCAGTGTGTGTGTGTGTGTGTGTGTGTGTGTGTGTGTGTGTGGCAGTGTCTGTGTGTCTGTGTGTGTGTGTGTGTGTGTGTGTGTGTGTGTGTGACAGTGTGTATCTCAGTGTGTGTGTGTGTGTGTGTGTGTGTGTGTGTGCGGCCCTCCAGCAGGACCATGTTGAAACCACACAGAACCGTCCAAGCAGAACTTCTGCTGACTGGACCCGTCACGGTCGACCCGTGAGCCCGATCGGATCAGAGCGGTTGTTGATGAAGACACACGTGACACGCTGAGACGAGCACACGCACGCTTCACCCCGCGGTCACGTGTTCAAAATAACACGGAACCACAGAATGTGAATAGGTGGCAGCTCCTGAACCACGGCTTAATCGGGGGGGGGGAGATCCTGCAGGAGCTTGACCCGTCTTATCTGGGGGGTCATGTGTGTGTGTGTGTGTGTGAGTGTGTGTGTGTGTGGGGCAGCCATTAATTTTAAATGAGAGCTGAGGCTGCAGCGCTGGGACAGCTGGAGTGAAGATATCAAACGGGGGCGAGATAACCTGACCACTCAACTGTGTGGAGGAACCACCCAGACACACACACTCACACACACACACACACACACACACACACACACACACACACACACACACACACACACACACACACACACACACTCACAGTTATGCATTAGAAACCTGTTTGGATCCACTGACGCGTATCAGACCTGCAGAACTGATCAGTTCTATCAATCGGTCTCCCTAATCCATCTTAATCCACATCCTGCTGCAGGTGTGTGTTTGTTTCCCACAGCCTCAGGTGTGTGTGTGTGTGTGTGTGTGTCAGCTTTAGTTTTTTTTTTTTTCTCCAGGTTCCCAGCGGACTCTGTTTCCCATCATGCCTCTCTCCCTGTGCCCTCAGGCAGCAGCTTTACAGTGCTGCAGTAATGGCTGTATAATCTATGTTCTTTATGGGGGGGGTCCAGATTAAAATGGCCCCTCCCAGCTGAGCGGCTCTCAGGCTATTACACCTTCCTCTATTTAATTTGATCAGCCGGTTCTCCGGATCAGATGTTCCTTAACAGGGTTCTGAAACCCATCCACCCTCTTTCTAATTCCATTAGGTGGGGGGTGGGGGCAAGATGGATGCTTTAATCCTGAGAGTGCCCCCCCACACACACACACACACACACACCCCCACCCCCCACAGTCACACAACAACAGCAGCACCAGGCCTCGGCCCGGCCCAGATGACAAGAACCTTCCTGTTCCTGTGACTGAAAAACAGGGTGGCTGCTTTTTCACGAGGGGGGGGGGCTAACACACTTTTGTCTGGGGGGGGTCAGTCAAGATGTTTCTGATACGCCGTCATCGATCCAGCGGCCCGGCCCGTACTGGACCTGACCGTGTGAGCTGGACCCGCTCCAGAACCGGATCTGTCAGCGTCAGCGGGTAAGTGACCCGCCGCGGCCGAAGTCCGTCAGGATGGGTGAGAGCGTGCGCGTCCGGCCCGGCCCGTCCGGCGGCGCGGCCATTGATGTGCGAGTCACGCCGAGCGAGCGCCACCGCCAATCGGACCGGTCCAGACGGGCACGGAACCGGCCGCGCATCTGCCGCTCTGGCACATTCTGCATCGCACTCTAATTCAATTTAGGGCCCAGACCAGAGGCCCGGGCACGGATCTGCAGCCCAGAGGAACGCCTTCAGAGTGTGTGAGTGTGTGTGTGTGTGTGTGTGTGTGTGTGTGTGAGGTGTGTGTGTGTGTGTGTGTAACCAGTACATTTCTATTGGAAGCAGCAGTTTCATTAGAGCAGAGATTAGAGGGAAAGTCAATATCCAGCAGCTCTGGATTTAAAGCTCGACTTACAAAGGCATTAAGATCCAGGAAGTGATACGGACCATGTGACTCCTGCCGCCTTTGTTTCAGGAGAAGAAGAAGAAGAAGAAGAGGCGGCGCCGACCGTAATTAGGCGCGACCGCTGCGGGACGTCTGAGGCCGCTGTGTCGTGTTGTCACTGCCGAGCGTGAGACCGCTGTGGGCGATAACACACGTCCACCAGAACAAGAGCCCGGGGGGGGGGCTCACGTCGGATCAGAACCACAAGGTCCAGTGTGTGTGTGTGTTCGCGTCAGATTAACGTGGACACGCACACGCAGCACGCTATGCAACAACACGACCGGATGGAGGCGTCGCACCCGCCGCTGCCGCCTATTAAACCATTTTACAAATCAGTGCGTGAAGCAGCCGAGCGGCTAAACGACAGCGTTCACACGCGCGGCGTGACTAATCCATATTAATCCAACACGACGGGAAACGCTGCGCGATCAATCGCTCTGATTGATCTGAACTGAGCGTTCAGCGGACAGAAAATGACCAGGACGCATTGGACATCAGCTTTATTCTTACAGGAAGGCTGTAAGGAACAACACACACACACACACACACACGCACACACACACAGACACACACACACACACACACACACACACACACACACACACACACACACACGCACACACACACACACACACACACACACACACACACGCACGCACACACAATGTAGGTTCACAAAGATGCTTCACAATCTTTGTACTTGATCACATGATTGAACTTTTTCCCTGCTGAATGCTCCCCAAGATGAATGACGCACACACACACACACACACGCACACACACACACACACACACACACACACACACACACACACACACACACACACCTGTCACATCTGTTTCCTGCTCTCCCAGGTGTGTTGTTGATAAGAAACAGACGTCGTTTCACTTTTTCACCCTCATTTTTTTTTTTATCCGTCTCAATGTCCGCCCGTACTCACACACTCGACAACAACACAACACAACAGCAACACAATGCCGCCTCTATCGCAGCCATCAATCAGCTGGGGGGGTTAAAATACAGGCTGCTGCACCCCCGCTTCAATTTGTTTGGCGGCTCTGGTTTGTGCAACATTCTACTGCCAAAGCATGAAATGACAGTTGGGGGGGGGTAATAACAAGTGATGCAGTAAACAACAACAACAACAACAACAACAACACAACAACACAACAACACTGCACTGACCACAGGAGGAATAATCAATCAGCTAAATCGAACATCTTCATCATCGCTGACAAACTGAGCCACAGTCCAACACTGGAGACAGACTACGCTTCCCAGAATGCACACACACACACACACACACACACACACACACACACACACACACGCCCCCCCCCAGCCGTAAACACAAACGGGCTCGGATCTGTTACATCCACACACTTCAAGATCATTGATCAGACGCCACCCGTCGCATCACTTCCTGGAGGAAGAGTCTCACACACACACACACACGCACACACGCACACACGCACACACAGAGGAAGACGACAGCGTCCCGTGTCAGGGTGATGAAGCTCAATAAATCACGGGATTCAGTTTTACAGTGAAACCTGGAGTCTAATTACAGCCACGACCCCCGAAGAGGGGCAGACAAACAGTGTTATTAAACCAAACAGGCCTGTGGTGATGGGGGGGGCACCGACCCACAGCTGTAATCTGAGAGTAAATCACAGACGCACAACGTTGTGTTGTTGCTCCTCTACAAACAGAAGCTCGCAGCGTCCCGACGACAACATCCGTCTCTCAAGGTCCAATCCGTCACCGACGGGCCGGGACGGGACGGAACCGACGCGGCCCACAAATCACGGGACGGATCGCCGCGGGCGGCGAAATGCAAAGCGGGAGAAGGATGTGTTTACGTGACGCCGACGCGTTTATCCATCAAACGCGGAGCACGCGTGACGACCGAGCGCTCAGCCTGGGTCCGATCCGGTCCGATCCGGGCCGCACGCAGCTCGCCGTGCGACCAGAACCGGATCCGGTCCAGGAAACTTCATCCCATCTGCTCTTAATCCACGGAGCCGGTTTGTTGGTCAGGCACAGATTAACGCAGCAGAAGAAGAGTCGGCACGCTCACGTGCAGACGACCTGCGGGTCACAGGCAGACGTGTGTGTGTGTGTGTGTGTGTGTGTGTGTGGGGGCATCATGAGGACACACACGTGACCTCACACCTGTGTGTGTGTGTGTGTGTGTGTGTGTGTGACACGATGAACGGAGCTGCTGTCGTTGTGCGACGTGTCACCCTCGCAGTGCTTAGTTAGCATTTACGTCAGAGCGGATCTGGACACATTGATTCTGTGCTGGGGGGGGGGGCTCTGTCAGCGGGGTGTGTGTGTGTGTGTGTGTGTGGATAGATGGGGGGGGGGCACTATGCCACATATTGGCATCGATCCACAGGAGGGCCCATCAAAGACAGACTGACATTTATAACCCCCCCCCCAGCACAGACACACTGTCAGCTGTGATGGGAAAATGGTTCTGTTGGGGGGGGGTGATGACATCATCACCTCATGAAACCTGGTAATTCATTTTTAATGATGCGTACGTTTTCTCACGGGAACGACGAGCTGCACGCTGTCTGTGTGGGGGGGTCGGGGTTCAGCCAATCACTGCTCTGAATCATTTCAAAACCCCGCCCCCAATCCAATTACATTAAGGGAGAACAGGCAGAAACCCCCCAAGCTTTCTCACAAATATGACACACAGTGAGCGCACAAACACAAAGTACTGTCTTAGTTACAAGGGCTCAGACACACACACACACACACACACACACACACACTGATGAACCCGACTGTGTGTGTCAGGAAATTAGGTTAAAATCCACCATGAACATTTTTGTTCACTTATGTTTGTTTCTCGCTTCCTCAAGAGCAGGTCAGATTGTGTCAGATTGGGTCAGATTGACTCAGATTGTGTCGGAGCGGGTCAGAGCGAGTCAGATTGGGTCAGATTGGGTTGGAGCTGGTCAGATTATGTCGGATTGGGTTGGACCTGGCTGCAGGTGCATCTCCTCCTGTGAGTGGACGTCACGCGCGGCAACAAGACGCTTCCTCAGCAGTTTGTCATTTCTGACAGATTAGCTGAGAGCAACCCGCCATCAATATTTAATTTGGCGCCGCCCGAACGAGACCGGAGCTTTGTTGTCAGTAAATCTGGGACGGAGGGATCCGGCGTCCGCGGATCTAATCCCGAGGACAGGAAGTGATAAAGTAAAACGCCTCATTGTGCATTGTGAGTCTTTGTGTTGGCTGTCATCTGTGTGTGTGAGGCTGCATGTGTGCACACACACACACACACACACACACTCCTCTTCCTATGGGGTCAACCCCTCGGTCCAGTCCGACTGCCACACAGGTCACGTGACCGGCCCCTCCCATCAGAACCACCGCAGAGCAAACACCAATCAGAGGCTTCAGACGCGGGTCACATGACCAGCCTCCAGTTGAACTGACAGGTGGAGCATGTTATTATAGAATGTGACGTCCCTGGAGTCGCATGACCCCACGTGGCCAATCAGACGCTCCCGGATTAATTATCGGGAAGACGACAGCGCCGCGGCCGGGCCGGCGGTCCGACTGTTCAAGTTGTTCTGAAGAACTTTTTGATACGTCGCCGTGGACATTGTTACAACACCGGGCGAACGGATCGGCGGCGTCACGATCAAACGGGACAAAAAAATAACTCGTCCGTCAGCGCCGTTACCAGAACTGTTCAGGCAGCACACGCAGAACCACAGAGTCCAGAACAGACGAGTCCAGAACAGACGAGTCCAGAACCACAGAGTCCAGAACAGACGAGTCCAGAACCACAGAGTCCAGAACAGATGGACGTCCACTTGGACCCCGTCCCTCAGTTCTGCCGTCTCGGCCAACTTCATTAAAACGAGGCGTGAGAGGAGAGTCGCACCCCGGCCACTTCATCACGCTGCAGAGTGAGTGTGTGTGTGTGTGTGTGTGTGTGTGTGTGTGTGTGTGTGTGTGTGTGTGTGTGTGTGTCTGTGTGTGTGTCTTCAAAGGCATCCTCTTGGACAAGATCAGTGCTGTGACCCGGTTCCAAGCCCATCAACAGGTGGGAGGTTGGCAGGGTTCTGGAGTGGAGACGAGCCTTTAATCTGGGACAGATGAGCGAGACACGGTGAAACATGGGGGGGGGGTGTCTACCCCCCCATACACCACCACACACACACACACACACACACACACACACACACACACACACACACACACACACAACCACACAGCGGCCCCGTGAAGAGTTTTTACTCAGTCTGGGATTTTATTTGAGAATTTAAGA
This sequence comes from Psettodes erumei, assembly GCA_016785225.1. Lineage (NCBI taxonomy): Eukaryota > Metazoa > Chordata > Actinopteri > Pleuronectiformes > Psettodidae > Psettodes > Psettodes erumei. Next base: position 94,948 of record JAFBJZ010000369.1, read on the forward strand.
TTCACAGGTAAAAGAAATGACACGTACACACGGGGGGGGGGCAGCCCTGACAC
>JAFBJZ010000369.1:102500-115000 GCA_016785225.1 Psettodes erumei
GCACGCCGTCACGTGCACGCCATCACGTGCACGCCGTCACGCGCACGCCATCATGTGCACGCCGTCACGTTCACGCCGTCACGTTCCCGCCGCCGCTTTGACCAACGAGATCCCAGCAGTTCTTTGACGGCGCTCCTATAATCCCGTCGCGCGTTGCCAGGCTGCTGGATTACAGGTCGCGTTGTGTCTTTATTTTAAAAATGTTGGGGGGGGGGGGTGTATTTTAGGAGGCTTACATGAGAGGATAATCTGACAACACGCGTGTGTCTGCATGACTTCCTGAATACACGCTTTCACACACAAACACAAGCCAGAAACAGGATTACTGCCGGTCCTGGCAGAGACTCCGGCCTGGGGGGTCTGAGTTACACGTACAGTACAATGTTCTCAGACGTACAGTAAGCCATCATGGAGCGGGCGGGGACACGGGCGGGGACACAGGTGGGACACAGGTGGAAATACAGGTGGGGACACGGGCGGAGACATGGGCAGGGACACAGGTGGAGAAACGGGCGGGGACGGGGACACGGGCGGGGACGGGACGTCCTGAACACACCTGGGACTCACACTCCTGCATCTGATCCTCAGGTGACATGAGCATCAGCCAACCAGAGAGGAGGATTTCATCAGGATGGACACCCCCCCCCCCAGTCACATGTCACTATCTCAGTTACTTGCATAAAGCACTGAGGGGGCCACAGTGGGTGTAGTTAATCAGTGAGGTGGGGGCTGTGATGCTCCTCAGGCTCCTTCAGCCCCCCCGCATACTGATGAAGACGTTAACTAGCCGCCTTGAGATCGCCCGTTAAATATTCATGCGCCTGCCACGGGCTTTTCCAGGGACGCCTTTAAGTACACGCCCCCCCTCCCCCATCGCCGTGACGACGGCTGCGCTCGACTCGGGCCCCCCGCTCCAGCGCCGCCATTCCTCTGCGATCGATACATCAATACTCGCCGGCGTTCCACCGATCTCCGACGCGCGGTAACGAAATGCCACCTGTCACTGCGAGGAGCGCCGGGTCGAGCAGCGCCGGGTCGGCGGGGTGGGGGCCCGAAGCTTCACGCGGCGGAAGTAAAAGCGCCACGCGACGCCGCCGGGTGGGAATAAACACACACACTGACAAAAAAAACAGAAACGAGCGCTCGTCCAATTTCCTCGGGTTTTGTTTTTGTTTACTCGCCGGCTGTTTGCAGGCGCTGATCTCTCCCGCCCGAGTGGAGAGTCCCTAAAAGGTGTCAACACATCAGTGACTCCACCCGGCGTCGGCACGGCCGGGGCGTGGAAAACAAACACACGCAAACAAACACAAACCGCCGGCAGCGAGACGGGACCGGCTCCTGCCGGCCGAACCCGGCCAGTCTCTCTGTGAAACTGGCCTCAGGTCAGTTACCTGCAAATCTAACACACACACACACACACACACACACCCTCATCCAATCAGGTGATCAGCAGCGATCACAGCAAACGAACAAACAACGTGTTATCAGTCTCTGTTTGGATTTAATCTGGGATTCCTCCCGGCTGCCTTATCGCCTCCGACAACAAACCGGTGTTTAATAATCGGACCAGAACCGGCCCGGCCCGCGGGGCCCAGGGGCCCGCTCGCCGTGTGTCGAGGAACAAACGAGGGGGGGGCACCACGCACACGATGCAACTGTCGCTTTGATTTAAACCTGACGACGCCCCGCTCCTGCACACACACACACGCACACACACACACACACACACACACACACACACACACACACACACACACACACACACACACACACACACACACACACACACAAACAGTTGTTCTGCTGCCTCAGGCGGTCGGTCTCCTTGGCTGACCTCAGATCGCCGCAGTCAGTCACATCAGATGGTCGAGCTCCACTACAGTTAGGTACAGTAAGGGGGGGGGCACGGGGGGGTCATTAAGGGATGAAATGTTTATATCCTGCAATAACCCCCCCCCCACCCCCACATGTCCCGTGTCATTACAGCGAGCTGATGTAAGAACCAGCGGGCGCTCCGATTGGCTGCTGCTCCGCTGAAGGTCGGGGGGGGAGGGGACGCAGTCACATTCCCCCCTCCCCAGGTGAGGCAGGTGAGAACCCCCCACCGAGCGTGTCACAGATCACATGGCCTGTCTCTTTAACTGGGGGCACCATCTCTGCAGTGTTATTCTCAGGCTGTCACTGCGACTCCCGCCGCCGCCGCCCCTCCCTCACAGAAACCGCCGCCGCCGCATCAAACTCGCATCCCATTTGTTGGAAGACGTGTCTGTGCTCGCCCCCCCCCTCGCCGCCCGTGACCCGGCTGACAGCTTCTGTGTTCAGGATCAAGTGCGGCGCTGACGAGCGTGTCTGCGGGGCTAACTATGATGTAGCACCGCGCTGTCAGAACATATTGAGGTCCGGATCCGAGCGCGCGGGCCCGCCGGGGTAATTGGATGTCGCCCGGTAGGTGTTCTGTTTAAACAAAATGGGCCTCATTCATCAAACGGCGCCGGCCCGTCCTCGGCGCGGCGGTTAGCGCGCGACGCGCGTCTCGGGCGCGAGACGCAGAACTGCCGAGTCGCGGCGAGCGTTCAAGGTCGGCATCCAGGCGGAACCCGCGCGGGTCGGGACCCCGACCGCTTTCGTTAACCGCGTCGTGAAGCAGAAACCCGCTGCGCTCGCTTCACGGGTCCGTTTTCACGGCGCCGACCCGTCACTGCTGCCGACGACGGGACGCACAGAAATGGATACGCCGCCGGCTGTGACTCGCGGGGAGAGAGGGCGGCTTATCTCCAGCGCAGACGGGCCCCGGGTCGAGCCGAGCCGGCGGGTCCAGACACGAGTCCTCGCTCAGCAGGACGGGTTCTGTGGCGGCGCCGGGCCGGAGCTGTCGGAGCAGGCGACAACCGGATCAGAACCGCAACACGCCCACGCAAGAAAAACACACGGCGTCAGTGCCCGATGGATTTGGACCTCAACAGGTCCTGAACCAGAGCCAGTGAAACTATCGTACAAACGATATTTCCTATCCAATCGCTCCGCTGATCAATATGATCAATATGATCAAAGTGATGGACGTCCACAGACACAACAAACACGCGAGGAGCTTTGATCGCTCGGACTCTAAAGCCCGGTTTGGGCGGGATTACGTTTCCAGAGGAATGTGGGTCACAGATCCAGACGGTCACATGATCAGTGTGTGTGTGTGTGTGTGTGTGTGTGTGTGTGTGTGTGTGTGGGGGGGGGTGTCTGTCTCTAACGAATCATGTTTTATATTTTTGAAGCGATCGATCGATCAGCTGATCGTTCCACAGCGTGACGGACTACAGACGCAGGAACGGCAATCGCGTCGCCATTATTTCACCCTCGCGGCGGGCAGCTAATCCACGCCTTGAGACGGCGGCGACCTCGACCGGCGCGTACGTGTTTCCACACACACACACACACACACACACACACACACACACACACACGGCGCCGCTGCGTCAGTGTGTTGTTGCGGCAGAGATGAGACAAACACGGCCTCCTCTTACATCTGCCTGTGCATAATGCGGGGGGGGTGTGTGTGTGTGTGTGTGTGTGTGTGTGTGTGTGTGTGTGTGTGTGTGTGTGTGTGTGTGTGTGTGTGTGTGTGTGTGGGGGGCTCTTTGTTTTGTTTCCCTCTCCAGAGATAATCATATTATCTGCCGTGGGTCGCTCTCGCTCGCCGAGGTTGTGCTCTCAGCTAAATCCACAATTGATCTTTCCTCCTTGCCCCCCCCCCCCCCCCCCCCACCCCCACCCCATTCCTCCATCACTCTCTCCTCCGTCAGCCCCCCACCACCACCACCCCCCACCTGCAGAGACAGAGGTGGGGTGGGGGGGGTATTTAATCAAGTGAGTTAGCTCTGCCGGGGCCGGACAACAGCTCGGATCAGGAGAGGGATTTGGCGAGTGATCAGCGTGGGGGCGAGCCTCAGTTTGGGTTATCGATCGGTTATTGATCGGCCGTCGCAGACTGCGGCACTCCGCTCCTCTAATGAGCCCCAGCCACAGATTTACAAACTTTTTTTTTGTAGGGGGGGGGTCTGTGGTCATCAGTTAATTAAGGAGGGGGGGGTAGAACACCCTCCTGAACCCGGCAGAACCGGAGAACGTGGTCACATCCTCTTTAGTCCACATCACGGCCCGAGACCAGAACCGAACCCTCGGACCCGACTCGGCTCAGAAACTGGCCGAAGCTAACAGAGCGCTACACTACAACCCACACACACACACACACACACACACACACACACACACACACACACACCGTGTGAACAGCGACCTCTGCCTCCGTATCAAATAAGGAAGTGGAAGCTTTCATCTTAAAAGAAACTTGTTGAGGGGGGGAGCAGCTGTCACAGCCCCCCCCCGTAAGAACAGAGAGTGTGTGTGTGTGTGTGTGTGTGTGTGTGTCAAACAGAACACGAGCAGCTTCTCATACATAACGCTGACGGTCGGTCAATGAGGCGCCACACTCATCGCTCGCCTCCGCTCCAGAACGTGCGGCGCCGGCCCGCTACCGATGGCGCCGCACGTGTTGGATCGCCCCCGCCACGCAACGCGACAACGCAAAGGTTCGTCCCACACACACACACACACACACACAATTACTCTGACAACGAACTGCAGCAAAAACATGCTTTGCTAATTTAAGCTAATCACTCGGGGAAAGACGACGACACGTTTTTTAGCATCTACATCTGTCGGCCGCTGCGTTAGCCTGATTAGCGCCCGCCGCTAATCACACCCTCAGGTGAGAGGCGGAGAACAACACGGAACACGGAACCGGCCCGGTCCAGTGCCTCGCTGGGGGGGGGTTCTGGTCTTTATGGCGTCAGGAGCAAACGGACCCGCCCGTCGGCGCTGTGAGGAGAAGACCTGCAGGATCGATCAATAATTTAAATGACAGCGTTCGCTCACGCACACGCAACATAGATTATTAATCCACACACACACACACACACACACACACACACACGGCTGGATGAACTCGTCTGTGATTGATCAATTCTGTTTGTGATTGATTGATTAAAACCGAGAGCTGAAGTTCGTCAGTATTCATCAGGTGAAGTACACGCGATACGTACGTTTACTCTTTAAAAACAACCAGTACTGCGTGTACTACGAGACCCCCCCTGCTGCTGAATAAGGAACGAGCTGCTGCAGAGACGGACCAGAACCCCGGCTCGGATGAAAGACCGGGGCAGAACATCTGTGCCGGTTCCGTTATGTTCCGCTGCTCTTATGAAATCATTTGTAAAATAAGTTGTTGTGTTTGTTTTGTTGTTCCCTCCCTCCGGAGCGGGTGGGAACTATTTTCCTCCCAGATGCCCGGTTTTATTTTGTTGTTGTTTTTTTTCTGCCTGAGTAACTGCGTGTGTTTATACGCACACAAACGCACACAAACACACACAGACGCACACAGACGCACACAGACACACACAGACACACACAGACACACACAAACAAAAACAGGCTAATGGGTTGGACTTTCCAGGCACTGACGTCACACAACAGCCGCGCAAAAAACAAGCGCACAAAGTTTGCTAACGTGAACTGGACTTCCTCGATGCCACGGCCCGGACTCACCCCGGACCATCTGGACCCATTCGTGCCAATTCTGGTCCTGGGACCGGTCCAGATCCAGATGAACACTATCGATGCCAGAGACTGCCCCCCCCCCTTTATTTACTGCTCCTCTGGAGTAGATTACTTCTTGCTGAAAGCTGCACGGAGACGGGCCGGGCCGGGTCGGTACCGTGTGTCTGGGAGATGATGAAATATGGAGCAGGGTCTCCTGAAGAAGTCATTACTAACTCAGAACCACTCGCTTCAAAGTCGGCACTCTGGGTCGCTGGCCCGAGGTTCTGGAGTCACCGCACCAGGATGTTCTGGCCGGGTCGCTCTCCGGCCAAAGGGAGAAAGGCGGTCGGTCCAAACTCCGCTCTGAGACAAAGTTCTGGGGATGCGCAGAAGAGCCGGGACCATTTCAAACCCGAACGTGCAGCTGCCGCCCGGCCCAGAACCCGCGGAGCGGAACCGGTTCTGAGTCAACCTGTAACACACGAGGCACACGCGTGTTCGCGCACGACTCGTTTCTTACACCTGTCAGAAATAGACCCGGCGCCGCTCAGAACCGTGAACGGACCCACATGAGTGAGTCAGAACCAGATGACACCTTGTGTCACTCGCTCGCTCGCGTTCCAGCCCAGAGAGCCCTTCACGACGAGCCAGAACCGAAAGGTGAGGAAGGGAACCGGACCTAATGGGGGGGGTCGGCCATTTCTCTTCAATCACACATCCCCCATGAGTTACCTGGCAGGTAACCCCCCCCCACCTCCTCTGTGTTTACTTAACCTTTAGGAAGTCCTCATTAGCGGGTCGGTTCTGACGGGCCCGCTGGGCTGTCAGAGTCCAGATAAATTAACAGCGGGGGCATTGATCTGACTCATGCCTTGAGCCGGGATCAGGCCGGCCAATCAGCACGCAGAGTAATTAGTGATCGGGGGGTTCTTAAGTGATTAGTCAGGGGAGCTGACTCCAGGCCAGTGGTGGAGCAACAGAACCCAGCCCGACCCGTCCGGTTCTGAGGTCTCGGACCTTCACCACCGCAGACCCACATGAGAACCAACAGAACACCACCATCGTCTTTCATCATCATCATCGCCATCATCATCATCATCATCATCGTCATCGTCATCATCATCATCATCATCATCATCATCTTCATCAGAACAAATAAACACAAAATAAACTCTTCTCTGCTCATTATAAAAAAGGTCTAATGTGGCCGAGCCAGGAAACACACACTCTGAATATAATACAGACACACACACACACACACACACACACACACACACACACACACACAGCTCCTCTGTGTGAGGTGAGCGCTGGAGAAAAATAAAAGTTTAAGAAATGTAAAAACACAGAGAAGTGCGCTCTATAATTAATTAGGCATCATTAGGCATCGCAAACAAAAAGACGAGGAGGCGCCGCTGAAGCTACAACGCCCCCGGCTAATGTGCCACACGAGCACACACACACACACACACACACACACACACACACACACACACACACACACACACACACACACACACACACACGCACACACACACACTGACGGGGGGGGGGCACATGTGTAGGTTGCAGAGAGAGCGTCTGTAATGCAAACAGGAACCACGTGCATCTGCACCGCTGCAGAACCGGCCCGCTGAGTCACAGCATATGGACCAGGCGTGGGAACCGGGGGGGGCAACAATGCTGGGGGGCAACAAGCTGGGGGGGGGGCAACAGGCTGGGGGGGACTCAGCGCACATCAGATACGAGACACGCGCTGCTGGGATCTCTCACTCCGGTCCGATAATGGAATCTCATTACCAAAGCGAGAGCTGTCCAGACAGACCTAATGAAGCCCCACACGGTGAAGGCTGCCCCCCCCCACACTGAGACGACGAGGGGGGGGGGCCCAGCTGGACTGACAAAGCCGGAGCTCAGGACTGACATCCAATCCATAAGTAGGAGGAGACGTGTCAGGGACGGATAAATATGGGCAAAATATGGCAACAGAGGAAGAGCGAGGGGGGGCACCGGGGAGGGGGGGGGAGGCCGAGGGGGGGGGGGTGAGGCCAGGTGGGGGGGGGGGGGGGCAGGAATACGAGAATCAATCATAAGATAAATGATGCAGCAGCCCCCAGTGCAGAGCTGAAGACGACACTGCAGAGAGCATATGGACACACGCTAACGTCCAGGCTTTTAGTGCTAATTGACTGACAGGCTCTGCCAGCCCCCCCCCTGCCTGGCCTGGGCCCGCCCCCCCTCACAGAACAGAAACGGGTTCTGCATGTTTCATAGGTCAATCACTGTGTGCTAATTGGCCAGCCGAGCCAACGGGCCACACTGTCCGTCCCTGGAGCGCTGTCATCCTGTCGCTGCCCACGCACCCACAGCCGGTTCTGCTGGACCCCCCCTCAAACCCCCCCACCCCCGAGGGACAGGTCGGGGGGGGGGGCATAAAGTGCAACGACCACGGCTTTCAGTCAACATCGCTAAAAATACCCGGCAACGCCACCACTCAAGCCTCCGTCACCCACTCGTTTCACCTGACAGCCTGTCCAGGTGTGTGTGTGTGTGTGTGTGTGTGTGTGTGGAGGGGGTGATGGCGGGGGGGCAGCTGACCTGTCCCAGAAACCTCTGACATCACCTGCAGTTGAAGGTAGCTGATATAAACCCAGCAGAGCAGAGAGCATCACACACTGAGTCTTTCTGGTGAAACTGACTTAATCCCTTTAACTCGTGACTCGTCTGGATTATTAACTCGTGACTTGTCTGGATTATTAACTCCTGACTTAAAAACCACAACCCAAATGACCCAAATCAAACCCGTGGCACCAGAACCTTTCCTCTGGGTTTCCTGATTCGGATCGGAGCAAAAAAAATCTAAGTCGGACGCTGTCATTGTGACGTCGTGTTGTCGACGACACACGGCGGGTCACGGGCCCGTCTGGTCTGGTCCGGTCCGTCGGACAGGACGCAGCCGGAGGCGCGTGACCTCGGGCCCATACGTCCGTGCAGAGGTGCCGCTCTGAATCCAGACGGGGTTCTGACCCGGCGTCGGAGCGTTTACCGGGCCTGATTTCTGCAGAATAATGGCCACTTTGGCAACTGTCAATTTTCCTCTACAGCAAATTGCTCGCGGCCCGGCGGCAGCGAAGCTGTCATTTCCTGGGCTCCTATTTCAATCAGGGCCGCCGTTACTTCATTATGTCGACGGGCAGACGACTCCGCGGCCCCCCCACCCCGGTGCCCCCCCCAACCCCAGCACTAAGTGACTGAGGCTCCAGACGAAAGAGCGAGCGAGCGCCGACGTCCTGGAGTCTTAAAATAATTTCTCTAATAAATAAAAAACTGGCTGGATATCGTTTTTAAAATTCTCTGAACAAGTGGGATTATTTCGCCACGTTCTCCTCCTTCGAGTGCCGCGTGAAGACTCGCAGGCTTATTAAACAACTCTGCATTTTATTCTTATTTTTTATTCCTTTTAAAAAAACAGCACTCCTCTTCTCCGACACCTGGAAAACAATTTCCAGAGAAAGAGCAGCGAAGAGGCTCTCAGGCTGATTCTCACCAGGAGAGGAAGGAAGGAAGGAAGGAAGGAAGGAAGGAAGGAGGAGGAAGGATCTCACGTTATTAAAGTCCCGGCGCGCCCCGCGTGGCGCGAGCTGCACGCTTCAGACCCCAAGTTAAAACTCGGGGGGGCGGCGGCGCCGGGAAGCCTCGGGCCTCAGGCCGCGAGCGGTTCCGATTAGCGGCTCGGCTCTTCCTCCGGCTCCCCTCAGCTCACGCGGTGGAAATCTGCAGCGCTTTGAGGTAAAGGAGCCCGAAAGGAAGTGGTCCGGAGAGCCCGGGACCTCCGGGCCGCTCCGGACCGCCGGAACCGTACACGTCGGATTCAGAGAGGCGAAGCGACGCCGCGCGGCGGCAGATGTTCAATGCTAACACGTAGCAGCGCGAGCGAGCGGCGTTTGAAGGGCGGCGGGCTCTCATTTCGGCGACATGTGGACGGCGCTAACTGGATTAAAGGCGACAGCTGCAGGACGGCGTCGGTCCTGGGGGGGGTCCACCACCGCTCAACCAAAGGCAGCGTCTGTCACGCCGTTTAAACGCCGCATCTGCTCCCACTGATCTTGTTTATCCGACCCGCTCCTCCGAGACGCGCCGGCGAATATATCCGCTGCATTTTAGAAAAAGAAGAAATACAGGAAGTCCTGAAGGCGTTTCTATTGGTCGGTGTTTTTGCCGAGCCCCGCCTACGCCGCCTGCGACACGCTAACACGGGTCCAGGTGTGCGGGGGGTGAAACGTCTACCTGTAACTCATTAAAACGTTCCCGATCTCACGAGCGCCGCAGATTAAAACCATCGCCAGCGACACCGGTTGCAATGTTTTTTCAGGCGCGGCACGTCGCCAGGACGCTCTTTAAAGCCAAGTCGTTCTCTTTGTCTTATTTTTTTCCCCCCGCGAACAATTTAGTACACAAGATTACCGATATCACAGGCACGAGAAAACAATTTCATTTGGAACGAGGACAGGGCCGTCGATGCGCGACAGTCGCGGGAGATAACAGACAGCTGAAAGTAAAATTTCATTTTCAGATTAGAGACAAGCTGTGCGTCGGCCTCCATGAAAAGCCGTCTTGCCAGATGCCTTTTTCAGCAAATCCTTGATTTGATTAGCTTTTAAACGCCGTGTGAAAAGCCTCCGCCGCGCGCAACACAATTAGCTTTTCAAAACGGGGGAAGCGGCGATTCCCCTCCACGGGCTTATCTCCCAGTTCACTGCGCTGTACTGGCCAAATATTACTGTAATTATACTGTAAATAGACGGCGTAATTAGAAAGAACCCCTTCATGTGAACCCGCCGCGGGAAAACTGCGGACGGACGAAGGTGAGCAAAACAAACGTCCAGGCCCCCGGAGACAGGAAGGAGGTAGCTTCATGCTAAAGCTAACATCGTTCACTGAGCAGCGACGACGCCGACCACGACCTCGGGCGTCCACGCTGAGACGTCCTCGTCCTCCTTGACATCTGGGGGGGGGTGACCCCCCGACCCCCGACCCCCCCCCCGTCAATCTTTTTGATGGTTTGGACCGAACCAGAGGAGTCGCTCACTCTCTGCAAACAAAACGCCGCCCGCTGTCGTCTGTTCCCACCACGGCTGCTTCACGAAGAAGATTTAATGCTGCCCCCCACACACACACACACCCTGCCCCCCAGACACACACACACACACACACCCTGCCCCCCCAGACACACACACACACACACACACACCCCCCCCCCCCAGACACACACACACACACACCCTGCCCCCCCCACCTCAGATATCACCTTCACCTTTCTGCCTACATGATTTAATCATCTGCCGGTAACTTCCCTGCAGCCTGATACAGCAGCGAGCTGCAGATAACAAGGCGGCTATAACAAACGCTCCTCTTCACTCGACACCGCCCCCCCTCCTCCTGAGCCCCCCAGTTTTTTTTTTCTTGCTCTTACCAAACAACACATGCAAACAGAGCGGCCAGCGGGCAAACACTCCCCGTTAGCGCTCAGCGATCTGTTTGTTTCAGCTCAGAAGGTTGGCGCTCCACATCAGGCGCAGAGGTAAAAACATGCCCCCGCTAATCCGCCTTTTCTCCTGGGGGGGGCGGCGTTACCGGCCTCATCCCATTGAGCAGTCCGGGCAGACCCCCCCCCCTCCCGCTCTGGTTCTGGTTCTGATGGAGGGTTCAGCCCTTGAATAACGTGATATCGGCGGCGCTACGGGCAGGAGGACCCCCCGCGCTCGGCTTTAAAAGCGGCTCCGAATTGGACCGCGGCGCTCGGGGGTGGAGGGGTGGGGGGGCGGCGCCGCTCGCCTCAGTCCATTTCTCTGCAGCTCCGTCAACAGCAGGATGGGGAGCGCTGGGGGTCAAGGCCCCGTGGACCGCCGGGATCACCGAAGTTTCCCCGGCAACAAAGCCATTGAGCCTGGAGCTCTTACACCACTTTACCATTTGCACTTTGTGAAGCTGCGGGGGGGGAGGGGGGGGGGGGGGGGTCACCAGGGGCCTCGGCAACAAGAAGGAAGCACGCGGCGGCCATGTTTCCATCGGTTTCCACCGCCATTCTCCTCATTGGGTCGGGTAACGACCCGAGCGCCGCCAGAAAACCGAAGCCCGAGGCTCCGCCGCTCGCCTTCCGTGGTTCCGTTTGATCCGCGGCCGTTTTGACCGTGATCCAGAACCCACAGAGGCCGCGATTAGCATATCGCTCGCCGCGGCCCGGGCGCTAAGTCCCGACCGCCCCGCGGCCGCGAAGCATCTGCGAGTGTCAGATAAGTCGTCGATCGCTATCTGCGGCGGCAACGTGGAGGAGGAGATAAGCTCCACCGCCGCCTGCAGAGGGTGGAGGGCGTCGAGCGCTTCCTCACCTGACGGGGGTGGGGGTGGGGGGTGGTTTCTGACCAATCACTGAGGACTTGAACGTTGCTTTTGCTAATCGAGGTGTTACAAACAACGCACACGCGCTGCAGCTAACCCCCTCGGTCGGGCACGTGACCGCGGTTTCTGCGGCAACGGGAAGCTCAACGGGGACAAATTAGGGCGAAGGCGAGCGGCGCTTCGTTTGCCTTTATGGCGGCATCTTAACAGAGGACATAAATAATTGAACGTGCACCGCAGCGTTACCGCCATGGAGGGAGGGCGGTGAATCTGGGTCAGGGATGTGACGCTCGCCCCGCTTCGCCTGAATGACATTCGAGTGTGTGTGTGTGTGTGTGTGTGGGGGGGATGATGTCTTAATTCCCTCCTGATCTCCGCACAAGGAAGATCTGAAAGTCAGGCGGTTAATCCAGGGAGGAATTGGACCGGTTCTCGCCGCGGCCCCGTCTTTGTGCCTTTTCCTTGGCAGCACTTCTGTTGGAGGTGCTCGTGTGTCACGCTGCAAAGCTAAT
>JAFBJZ010000369.1:117500-140000 GCA_016785225.1 Psettodes erumei
GGCCCGCCGCCGCCGCCGTCCACCCACCTCCGTGACTGACCCTGGCGTCCTGTGGTGGAGTCACGTGTTCCGACCTCGTGCTACATACGTGTTCTCCACACTCTCAGAGTCGGTGAAGCGGAAGATGAGCGTATGTCTTGACATTTCGGCGACCCCCCCGATCTAAAAACAGCACGCCGCGGGCTGAGGGTCCCCGCAGAGCCGGCGCCGTGTTTACACTCGGTCCGTCTCCTCCTGCGTCTTCGCGGGCCCGGACGCAAACAGCTTCCATTATTCAACGCGCTTCGTTCTCGCGCTTCTCGCCGGGGGGGGGCCGACGGGGATGCAGAGCAGGTCGGTCCACGGCGCGGACAGACGGATCGTCCGCTCTCACATTAAATCCGTTTACAGCCGGCGTTACGACGCGGAGCGCCGAGGTTCCCGGGCGAACCGCTAAGCGCTAAATAAGGCGATGATGAAAGCGTATATTACGGGGGTGAGGCACTTCCTGCTCCTTGGCACCGCCTGCTGCGCCCTCGCTATATTTCTTTAAAAAAAAAAAAAAAAAAAAAAAAAGTGCAGTTTCTGGCTTCGCTACGAGCACGTTTGACATTTCACGCTTTGTTGACGTTTAGAGGAAATTTTTTTTTTATTTACTGGAGGATGTTCAGGTCATAAAAGCTTTCACGTTACCTGTTGGGGGAGGGGGGCCCCCCTCCCCCAACAGGTAACGTGAAAGCTTTTATCTGAAAATGAAAATAAATAAAAATTTATCTGAAAATAATAAGAGGAACATTAGCGGTCCACGCCGCTTTTAACGCTTCCTTCTTGGCGGTGCGATTTAAAAAAAAAAAACGGCGTTCACCTGAACGTCCCGGACGTAAAAACGCCCCCGCGCAGCGTCTGACGGTGGAAACGCGTGGAAGCGCTCGCCACGGCGACGGGAGCTGCCGCGGGAGACGTGTTGTTTTCCATCAAAAAAAAAAGGAAATGCGGCGAGGCCCATCCCGCTCTGCAGCAAAGTGATGCAGTGCACTTAGGATGATTATATTCTGCTGCCCCCCCCCACAGCCCCCACAGCCCCCCCCCCCATCTGCCCCCCCCACCAACAAGATGCATCAAATGTGACTGCGCATATTTCTGCAGAGAAATGATGGAGCCGACACACGGCTGCGCTGCCCGTGAGGGCCGACGCACGCAGAGACCCCCCCACAAAAAAAACGATTAAAAGTCCATCAGAGAGACACACCATGACGATGTGCACACACACACACACACACACACACACACACACGGCCCTGCGCCGTCAAGACCGCGTGTGTGAGATGCGTATCAATACGCCGAGGGAGGAGGTAGTCCCAGGTACGGCGGCTGCAGCCGATTGGGCGCACGATCGCCGCGTTGAACCTGAAATCGTTTGACTCGCCGCCCGATTACAGGCCCCGTGTGGGGGAAAACGATCCCGCTGGTTCTGGAGACCCGTCGGATCAGAACGGGACGAGATGAGACGCCGCAGTGGCGGCTGATCGGTGCGTATTGATTGGAGGAGCCTGCGCTGCTGCATCACACCCCCCCCTCAACCATTACACAGCTTTAATAAGAACGAATGGCGACTCACTGCACAACACAAATGTAGATAAATTAGCAGAGCGCTAGTTAATTTTCATAACCTGCGGGAAAAGCGTCTTGAGACCGGCGGCGGCGACAGTCAGGTGTTTAAATGAGAGCGGTGGAAAGCCTGGGGCCGAGTAAGGGGCCTTTAAAGATTCACTTCCCGTCACACATCTTTCCCAGCAGGGTGCAGATTTGTGCGAGGTCACGTTCACGCCGACATCAGCGCACGGCTCGCGGATCTCAACCTGATATTCGTGAAAAAAAAAATGCCGTGATCCCCCACCCCCCCTGAGGCTTAGGCGTTCAAAGCCCAAACATGACTTCAAAGCCGCGGTGCGGGGCGGCGTCCTCGGAACAACGCGCTGCCCGAACTTTCCAGACGGCGAGCGCGGCGGTGAGCACGGCGGCGGCAGCAGCGCTCGGGAGCGAGCGTGCCGCTTTCATCTTTAACGGCACATGCTCGCTTTCGCACAAAACGGTGTGAACGCACGGGCGGCGAGCTGCTGACATTGGCTTCATTGTGCGGGTGGGGGGGTTACAGCGATGGGGGGGGGTCTGATTCGGACCGGAGGGGAACGATCCGGAGTCTCCAGCTCCGTCTAATATCCACTGGAAAAATTCCTCCTGATTAGTTTAGTGGGTTTTAATCAGCGCAGGAAGCGTCTCCAGGCAGCTTCCTGTGCGTCGGGTCCAAACGGGCCCCGGGGACATTAAACACCGGCGCGCCGCCATACGGACGCCGCGCTAATAAAGAGGGGCGGAGGGGCGGAGGCCGCCGGCGCGGGGAATTAATGTCAAGAATTCAAGCAATTCACGTCGAGCGTTTTCACTTAGCGGATTTCCGCGGGATTAATGACGCGCGCGACCCCCGTGATTTCATCCAATCACAGGTGGAGCCCAGGCAGCGCGAGTCGTATGCAAATAAGGCTTCGGGGAAATCCCGGGGGGGGGGGGCTGAATGCCCGTCTGTCAGAGAAACAATCTGGGATGGATTCGGATGACAGAGCGGGCGGTCCCGATCGGACCCGACGCGAGGCAAGCCAATTAAAGATCACTTCCACGTGCCCTTTGCCGCCGCCCACGCCTCCCGCCTCAAACCGCGGGGCCGCCGCGGTCGCCAACGATTTGCGGGGAGAGGAAACCTGTTAGGAAAAATGACCGGGAGATTTATTCCCCAACGGTAAGCAAGCCGTTAAATGAGGCCCGGACGCGGCGCCGAGCCGGCGCACGCCGGTCCAAGTGTTAATTTGCTCGGCAGCCGGCGCGTGATGCAGAACGCGGCTTCCCTCCTCTGCCCGCCATACATTATTCATGCTGTCCACTGCACGGCGGCGCCGCACGGGCCCGCGTGATCCGCGCGGCCGGCGTGAAACGAGCGGACGGGACGCCGGCTGGCGGAGACGCGAGGAAGCGTGGCCGGAAAACAAGGAGCCCGCCTTGTTTTCCGAACACGTCGCCGCCGCTCGCGCGCGGCACATAGGATACGGCGTGTAACCGGAGCTGAAGATTTATTCATGGTGCAAAGCGCCGGTCCCACGGGGAACATTACATGGAAATTTGCACGAGCCACTCGGTCTGACCCACTTAGGAGGATCCGGCGAGCCAAGCAGCTTTTGGCTCCTCCTCGGCACCGACGGGCCCGCCGCCGCTACGGACGTTTACCGTGACCCAGGACAGAATCCGGACGCCGCCGGTCGAAAAACGTCCAGAAAAGCCATTTGCCGATTTTCCCCGTTATCCCACCGGCGTCCCCCGCGCTGCATTAATTGGCGCGCGTTGTCATTGGCGACATGGCGAACTGCACAAACGGAAACACGCCGACCTCCCTGAGACTTAATTAGGTTGTTTTTTTTTAAAGAGCCGTTATTCTACGCAAACAAAATCCAATTTATATTTTCACGGGGAGATTGTGTTCTCGCCGCATCCCGTAATCGACAGTTAGAATGAATTTATCTATTATTTACCATCGGTGCCGCTGCAGAGGAGCCGTTAGCTAACGCCGAACGACACGCAACAGGCCCAATAATCCCCTTTAAATGTTGATATTTAACGGTATTGACAAGACAGAGGCGCTGAGGAAGCGACGGGCCGCGGGGCGACATGGCCTCCGGTAAATAACGCGGCCCAGCCGACTGACATTTATATTAGAATCAGCGAGAAGAGACGGCGCTTTGTCTGAGGGGGTGTGAGTCATTAATCGCCGACGGAGGGCGGACAGGAAGCTGTTCGGGATCTGAGGTCGGGCGCCGACGCTCGGCGGCTGCGGGGAGACGTCCTCCGGTTTCCGGAGACGTCGCGGGGACGTTTTTTTTTCCCGGGCGGGGGACAGCGGAGGTGTGAGTGCACGTGGGCGTCTGGAATTATCCACATCGAGCTCCCGCCGCTTCGTTTCATCGATCGGCGGCCTCCTTCCCGTCACCGCGGCCTCGGCACGCACCGTCTGTATTCCCGCGGGGGGGGGGCAGGAAGTCCTCAGCAAAGCGGGGGATTTGACTTTGGGTGTCCAGAGGTCGGGACGCGTGACGGAAAGCGCGGGCGCGCTAATCTCCCCTTTGCCAGCAGCTGTGGGACGAGCGCTTGGTCGGCGCCCCGTGGTAATTCGACATAATGGACGGGCGAGGAGATAAAGGAAGACGACGCCCCCCTCCCCCGACGGACGGTAGAATTTCCTCAAGTGAGGCGGTAAACTTGATGGGAATGTTTTAGAGGTGGGGGGTTGGAAGCCCGTGGAGAAAAGCGGTTATTGTCGCTAATCCAAATGGCGGCGACGACCCCAGTGTCACGTCGGGGAAATTGTGGCTTCGCTGCGACTCCGCTCAGCGCGACCACTCGAAAAACCTCCTGAAACAATCGCGGGCTGGAACGCTCCCCTGTAATTCACCCGCGGGCCGCACCGAGCCATAATCCCGGGTTTACCGGCGCCGGCTCCTTCATCAAGGGCAGAGTTTCCACCGGAGCGCCGAAGCAGAAGGCCGACGTGTCCGCGCGTTCGCCCGCCCTGTTTATCTGCGCCGGGACGAATCAAGGGGACGGCGTTAAAAATGAGTTTGTGTTTCCTGGGCTACGTACGTGACCAGGTGTCGGCTCGCCGGAACACCGGCGGGGGAGGACCAGCGCCGCGAGATTTCATCACCGCCGTGATGAAACCCGGCTGCAACGAGCACGAGGGCGCAGCTTTGAAAGACTCTCGTCCGTTAACGGCGTAAACCGCCTCGTTACTCGTGAAGCTCGCGGTTAGAGGGGGGGTGAGGCTCCATCCCGCGAGGTTTTCGCCAGGACCTCGGGGGCCAGAAACCGCGGAGACGCCTAGAAACGGCGAGGTCCCGCGGGTGACCGGCGTCCCCCCCGTGGCGTGAACCCGGCGAGCGGCGCGTTAACAGTCACGGAGAATAAAAAAACATTTCAGATCAAACACGAGTCCCAAAATATCCTCGTCTGAGGAAGCAAACAAAGGGCAGGTAGGGAGGCAGGAAGTGGGCGAACGCTCAGGGGACGCACAGCAAAGATGAGAGGAGCGCGGCGAGAAAGAAGAGAGACGTCGACAGATTAAAGGACGACAGGAGACGCTCGCGTCGCCGCTCGACTTACGCAACCAAACAAGCTGGACGAGCGCGCACGGGTCGACACAATCCACCCGCGCACGCCGAACCTCGCCCGTCCACGCCTCCTGCTTTTTGATGCGGCGCCGTCCGGGGCGACGACGTTTTCCCACTTCCACTAATCGTAAACACATTTTTTCGCTGAGGGTTTCGACGCCCCCGTCCCTCGCCGCTAAAAAGGCCGACTCGCAAAGTGCATTAAAAATCTGCAGAAGAAGAAATAATCAAACCGCACACAAAGACAAACAAAGCACTTAGCGAGGTGCAAATAAAAGAAGAATAAAACTGGATGTGGGATTTCACCGTGTCGATGTTGTTGATGATGCTTCCTCCCAGTTTTCTCAGAGGATAAGACGACGTAAGGAAATTAAAACCTTCCTTCACCCGTACACGGTGACGGCGCCGAAGCTTCGACCGCCGCCGCGCGAAACAGGGCGGAGGCTGAGCTTACGACTAAAAGGGCTGATTTCTCCACACTATTGTTTTGTCACGTGTTGTTGTGCAGAAAATGTGCGTACGCTGCTCTGCTGTCTCCTGCCGCGCTCTTTTATTCCAACACAACGCATGTTAATGACAGGCGTCTTCATTTTCCGCCATCAATCAGCCGCACGTTTTATCCGTCAACATGGCGGGAGCCGGTCCGAAGGCGCCAATTTCCTCCCTGCGATGGATCCGACGCCCTCGTTCCACGTCCTAATTGAAACGCCTGATGTGTTTAGCAATAACGACGTTTTAAAGAGCAATTTAAAGATATAGTTTCAAAAACACTTGGCACCCGCAAACTAATTCGCCCTAATTTGATTTGATTTTTTCAGGAGCGTCTGGCAGGAGGAAACACGATAATCCAGAGCAGCCGGACGAGGTTCGCTCAGCTGTTTGGGTCGTACGGAGCGGCCGGCGGGCCGAGTGTCATTTGACGGAGAGGATACAGAGATTACACAGGCAGGAGCTGTCAGGAGCGCCGGCGAATCGGAGCGGCCCGGAACGAACGCCGTGACAACGGGGCCGCGCTTGACGGACACGTGTTGGCAGGCGGCGACGGCGTTGACGAGCAGTCGGACGCCCACGGACACCCTCTGCTCTCCGGCCAGAAAAAAAAAAAAAACCCACACAAATTGGCTGACCTGTCAGGCTCGCCGAGCTTCACCCCCTTTTTAAAAATGTCCGCTGAGCCGCCCCGGTTCTTCTTCTCTTTTTCCTGGCAGGTATCCGGAGTTAACACGGAGCTGAAACTACCTGAGCACACGAGTCATTAAAACACGGGCCACGGCTCAAAGGCCGGACACGAGCTGACCCGATCCAGACGGGTCGTTAACACCAGCGCGTTCAGAACCAGCCGCTCAAATCCGGAGGGGGAACAATTAACGACCAAACATTTTAACGTCGTAGGTTTTTGTCGCGGCGTGAAATCCAAACGCCGCGTCGTACTTTCCGTCGGTCAGTTAATTAATAAGCACAATGAGGCGCAGGAGAAGTCTGCAGGGTTTCCAGCCCGGACACATGGCAGGCGCTCAGGCTGCAGAAGAAAAAGAAGCAGGGAGGAAAAACACACTTCTTTTTTCAGGTTGTTTAAATCTGACGGCACTTAACACCGTCACCTGGGATATAGGAAGTAATTACCCCCATGTCAGCGAACACTCCTGCTCCAGCATTTAGGGATAAAAGAGGCTGCGGGTGAAAATTTGCCATTAACCAAATGGACTTGGCTGAGTAACGCGCGGTGTGCTCAGCGTGGGTGGGGGGGTGGCGGGGGGTGGCCGGCGCCAGTTCGGATCCGGTCAGTTCCAGAGACGCAGCGAGGGGCCCCGAGAAGCTTCATTTATTCTCAGCGGGTCGACAGACGGAACCGAATTCCGCCAGAGACACAAATGGCGAATCGGTGCGAGGCGACGGCGGCGCCTCAATCAAGGGTCAGGTTCCCCAGTTTCATTTCTTCTTTCTTTTCTTTTTTTTTTGTCGTTTGACTCCAACAGGAATCCAAAAAACACAGAGACCTTCCTGAGTCATTATCGGCATTATGCACAACACAGATAGATGTTTTGTTTCTCGCGGTGCCTAATTTGCGGGACTGACGGCGGGGAGCGAAACCCGGTCCTTTCATCTCCCGCTTGTTATCTTTTTCATTATGATCAGCGTGCTAATGAAGCCGACCAGAGAGCATGGTAATGGTACCTCATTTCGCAGAATGAAACATCCGCCGTGAAAACCTTTAAAGTGAGAATTTGGCTCCGGGGGACTTTCGGAGGAGCTTCGTTTTCCCTTAAACTGTAACTGTGCTCCGCGCTTACTGAGCCACGTTTCACGTCTCCCAGCGTCAGCTCGGGAAACGGAGGCGTCGCCGTTTTCTCCGCGTTCGCACCAAATCCAATTCGTCTCAACGGCATCGCGGATAAAGCGCGCCTCCGCCGTTATTGAGACGCGCTACGTCCCGAGATATTAACTTACATCTGCGAGCACGACCGAGCCATGAAAATAATTTAGAGGAAACTTTAACCGCTGCAAACGCCTCATTCCCTGGAAGACGCCGCGAACAGACGACTTTAAGAACCCTCGGATTCACATAAAGGACAAAAACATTAACGTTAATTAAACTGATCAGTTTTCCAGCAGCTGCGGAGGAGGAGGCCGCCTACAATGAATTAGGCAGAATATTAGATATTAGGTTACGGTTCGAGCTTCATCACCGCGCAGCTCGTGCTCCTGAGTGAAGGCAGCTTGGTGTTTTACAATGAGCAGTAACGACCCGGGGAGCCGCCGCCGTTACAGTCGGCCATAAACTGTGTTTATCTTGGACATTAGCGTCATAATCTGGGGGGTAATTCCAGAGATCACCGCTGCGCCTCGACTCTGCCGGTGACCCTCAGCCTCTTTACGACCATCCACAGCTGGATCCCGGCCTCCTTTTGTCCCTTTCGCCTATTGTTTTGGTATTTCTACGGTTTAAACTTCGGGTCTGCAGCCACTTTTCGTTACAGTTTGCACGTTTAAAATCCTTCGCTGCCTAAAAGTATCCAGTGGAGCGGGTGCAGCCATCCAGCAGCATTGGCAGGGTATTTATAAAACAGCAGATTGCACGTAGGTATGCTAGCCAGCCCATCTGAATAGGCTGGGCACATCCCCGCTCCAAAACCCACGCTGGTAATCCGGAAACCCTCTGATCAAATTAAAACATGTGAGCGGCGAGGAATAAATCTGCAAATCTGTGGATCATTTCCAGCCGTGTGTGAATAATTGCACGTGCCTTCCTCCGTCTCCACTTGTGGGAAATCCTCAGGATTTGCAAAAAGGTTCAGTTGCACCGGAGTCAAACAGGTTGCTGAGGAGACCGGGCGCAGTCGGCGTATTAAAATACTACGTTCACGCTCGTGCTTTAAAATATGAGAGGAATGCAAGAGCCGAGATGATGCTTTCACAGACATCACCTGATCCAACTCAGATCCACACCGAAGATGAACACACAAATTACTAACTTTATAAAAAACATCTTCAGGAAGTGTCTCTCTTAAAGGTAACACCCTGTGTCCAAAAACCTAATTGCTTCTTTTCATCAATGAATCCCTTATTTATATTTTAAACATGATTTTATATTATTATTATTCCTGCAGTTTAAAAGGAATCACAAACGAATTATGCTATATTCCCCGAGATTAGGTCAGGATTTATGAAGTATTAGTCAAATGCTGACCTTTTCTAAAAATCTTTCTACTTCCTCAAATAAATGTCCCTGTTCACCTTGTTTTGTTTTTTTTAAATGTCAAACCCTCCACCAACAATTTTAACATACAAGAGGTTCCTGCAGCTCCCGTCACGTGGTAAACGTCACGTGATGCCTTAACAACCTTTAACGGATCTTCAGACCTTGTGTTCGCTCACATCTATCTCTTAAAACACACACACACACACACACACACACACACACACACACACACACACACACAGGTCAATGCTCGGTCACGTGGTGGTCAAACCTGCGCGTCACTACTCACGTACCTTTTACACGTAGCGGCGGCCGGATGGCGGGCTAACGGCCGGCAGCGCTCCGCTGCTCGGTTAATCCCGTCTCGGTCCCACATCGTCGCTAACGGAGCCACCGGGCTTCGCGCGGACTGTCTGTTTTACTGACGACACCGTCTCCGATAATCCGCAGAAACGTCCAGAACCGGAGCCGAGTCGCGTGTGGTTCCGTCCCTCCTGGCGGCTAACTTAGCTAGTTAGCTGCTAATAATGACGCAGTATAAGGTGCGGCGCCTACGACTGAACTTCTCACACCACTACTTTACAAACTTCCTCTGGTTAGCTGTCTACTTTGCGTATAAACCGGTAAACTGCACTTTAAACCCGATTTTCTCCCGTTATTCGGCTTTTATTTGACTCCTCCTCCCAAGCACCGTCATAAAAACCGCCGCTCGCTCAACGTCTCTTTTTTTTAGCGCTAACCCCGCCCCCTCGTAAGAGCGCCCACCCCCAGCCAATCACAACGCAGGAAAAATGACATGACTATTAATCAACCAACCGCGTGTGACGAAGTCCTTCCGCGTAGGTTGCGCTGTTTACGTTCTCACTACGTACGATGCAAATGAACTTAACCGATTTAAAGCGGCAGAAACGTCCAGTGGAAATGAACATATTGATCGTTTATTCTGAGGAGAAAAACTAAATCAGCTCCGAGCAGCGAGAGTTAAATAAAAAAATAAAGATGAACTGCTATTTATGGAAAGGTCAAACTGCCCTGGGGCGACAAACATATGGTGAAGATGCTCGGCAAAGTGGGTTGTGGGATACGACGACGTGGATCCAAAAGAAATATAACACGTGACACCTCCCCAAACACTGCTGGCACTCACCGCACACTGACAACTGCTGATATGTGGACATCAAAAAAAACGATTTATTCGTTTATTTATTTATATTTTAGCCGACTTTGAGCCACGGCCTGTAGCTAAAAGATGTCTGCGGGTTATATATATATCTTCAAACGCCAAACGTGACTTGTGACTCTTCACGTTTCCGTTTGCTCAAGCACCATTTGACAAATGAGTGCCGGGGCCAAAAGAAGAAAGGCAGCAGAGTCGGCTTAGCCATTACGAAGAATTTGAGGTAAACAAATCCTCTTGTGCCTGGGATTTGCAGCAAAGCCTGTGCCTTCCTGCTCCCACTTGCACTAACACAGACTGTGAAATTAGCTGAGACAAATTAATGCTATGAAGGGAAACAAGGGGTGCTAAACGAAGTAAGCTCTAAGTCGAAAGACGTTCGGCCCGGCTCATTCTTGGCACGTTCCCTCCGAGGCAGAACCTGTACGAGTTCGGTATTCGTCCCCGGAAACCCTCGGTGAGACCAAACACAGCGCCGCAGATGGAGAGTAGAAAATGGAAGAAAATGCTGCGGATGATGAAGCGTGCGACCACCCGCGCCGACGCAAAGGGTAATGATGACACCCAATAAAACCGTCAATATCTCGCGAAAATACAGACATTACTGTTGAGCACATTGATTGGATTTTGATTTATATGGAGCGCGTACATTGGATTTACCTTTGAAGCGTGGGAAAGCATTTGCATTTTAGCGGTATTGGCAGGAACGTCAGGCCGTACGTACTCCCGCCCCGTTGCTTGACCTTTGGGAGGCCTCTATAAATTGGCCGGTCCCGTGGTTATTCAATGCGGGCATTAAAGAGTAATGCCCTCGCCGCGGCTCTGAAGCATCCCTGCTGGGAGGACCGCGGGCCACGTCCGTCCTCCCGGGTCGTATTTTATTAACCGACGGAGACTTCCCGAGCGCCTCGTCTCACTCGTCTTGTAAATGGGATCTGAAAGATCTGGATGAGGGGAGAGCGCGCCGGTACAAAGTCGATACAGTTCAATGTGATGCTGGAACAGCTGCGGGAGAAAAAAAAATGATTAAAAAGAAATACCGACTGCAGTATTTCATACGCGACTGAGCGCGAGTCTCACGAGAGTTTAAAAACACGTACGCATCCACTTTGCTGGTGTGTATATTTCATAATGTTTGTTTGACTGATTCAGGGCACGCACCAGCGGCGGGTCACCGCTCGCTCGTCCCACCTTTACGACTTCATTGCCGTTTGCCGTGACGGGAGATTCCCTCTCGAGGCGTCCGCCAGCTTCCTCCCATCACGTCTGCCATTTGTGCACTTTCCCCACACAGCCCCCGACGCCAAAACGATCCGGCGTCGCGTTACGGCGGACCGCGTGACAGGCCGATATTGGATGTTTTAATATACAGACGCTATCAGCTCAGTTATAACACTGATTACACTCCTAACGCCGCCGTTCTGTTCAACCGGGGGTCTCCGTCGGTGATGAGGTGAAGCACTAAAAAAAAAAGACGGTGGCGCATTAAATCAATGGCAAACTGCAGGAGTTGCATATGCGCCGGTGCAGGTGACTGTCTGCTCCCCTGAATACGCCTGCAATAATTGGGGTCAGAGATACTTCTCCGCGAGCCAGACGCCATTGATTTTGATGTTTGCTCAAGCTGGTGTGAGGAAAAGTACATTAAGAGCATTAAGGTCCTCGAGTGGAGAAAGTTCATTTGTTGCGTAGCTGGCGGCAGGAAGTCGTGCTACTCGAAGAGCGAGCAGGAAGCGAAGGAGTGTGAGCCATCTGCCCGACTCGCCGTGTCGATTTCTGGAGCATTTGTCGAAGGCAGAAAAGAAACGGCCGCTGCTTTGTTCGTCACTGTCAAAGACTGGCAGCGCGCGGCAACACTCATGGAATTAATAAATGAACACTTCTGAATCTAAAGTAAACAGGCATGTTAATCCATCAGACATCATCTGAGACCCCCCGCCATCCCTCACAGCGCCGCTCCCGTCCTCTGCTGTAATTAGCTCGTTCTGGAATGACATGACAGCAAACAAAATATGAAATGATAAACACGTTTCCATGGAGACCGGCAGCATGGCGGCGCTCGCGCTAAGTCGAACCTCGCTCTGTTAGATTTAAACGTCGCGCGAGAGAGAGAGAGAGAGACGTGTTGGAAACCGAACCCGCGTGTCAGGCGATCGCCGTGGAAACGGGACGACCTGCTGGGATTTGTCCCGGAAAACTCGACCGGCCGGTCCGACCGTGAATATTCTGTTGTACCTGGGTGGTGCATGAAAAAATAATCCAGCTCTCTCTCTCTGGCCTCGGTCAGGTGTCGCCACGTGTCTCCGCTTCCTCTACCTTTCAAATTAAAAGCCCTGCGCAGAGCGGTAATCGCTCTCATCGCACTGCAGGAAACAGCTGACGGTGCTGCAGACTCCAACTCCACCGCGAGAATCGTACGAGAGCGGGCGGAGGGATCGACCGAGCGACACGGAGGTAAAACAAACTCCAGACTCGGGCGTCACCGAGGATTATGAGACGGCCGCCGCGCTACACCTGCATCACCTGGATATGAAATCACCGGAGAGATCTCGGTGCGCACAGACCGCGAGCTGCTAACGACGGCGTTTACGATTTCTTTATCAGACGCGAACGAATGTTAGATAACGTCAACGGCCCCGAACAATGGCGGCACATAGTTTCTAATGCAACACAACGCTCACAGTGACCTGAAGGCGTTGTTTCCACACACTGAAGGAGAAGCATCTCCGCTCGCCTCTGAATACACCCGCTCCTTCAGTAACATCTGCACAAGGCTGACTGACGGGGACAGCCAGTTGTTATGGTAACAACATCACACTTCGCCCGACTGGACCGGAGTGAATGAACACACAATTACCGAGCTGCGCAGCAGCGAGACGTGGATGTGATACCTGACGGTTTTTATTCACAAACACTAACAACTGCTGAATAAAGTTGCCAGAACTTTGAGGAAAACGCTTTTTGTGACTCGCCGAGGCGATTTCTGGGAAACCGATCAATGGACTCGACTGTTTGCAAACACTCCGACGACACCGGGCGTCCGCCGCTCGCACCTTTTGTCAGTCCCGGCCTCAGACCCGCAGGTATTTTCTTTTTCTGTGTACGACACCGTGGCGTGCGAGTCGATGCCCGGCGCCGCCTGAAAGCCGGATTTAAAAGGTCAGACACTCGCTTTAGATTTATTATGTGACAAGCAGGTACAAACCCAGCCTGCCCACGAGCTGAGCGCCGGCGCCGGCGCTCGCCCTCCGCCGGAGGTGCAATTAAAGCGGGAAAAAAAAAGAAAGCCCCCATCATCGCCCCGTTTGTTTTCAGCGCTCCGGTCTTTACATCGCACGACGTGCGTGCGCCTCAACCGCCTCCCCCATCAATCATCTTTACGCTTCCGGAGGAAGATTTATTGGACGAGGAAGACGGCCGGAGACGAGATTCATCACCGGCGAAAGTGTCGGGGAAAACACCCACGGATGCTTCGACACGCGGCCGTTACCGAGCTGTGACTAAACACCTCAGACACTGCGGCCAGTAAAACACTTTGTCGGGGATGATGTGATTTACGTGGAAAAACAGGGCGAGACGGTTTTTGTCGGCGGGTCCGAACTGACGCGTCTTGTTCCGCCTCGCCGTCCTCGCGCGGGCCGACTGCATCTCGCGTTCGCCCGGCGGAGACGAGAGACGTCTCGACAGGTAATACGTGTCCCGCGAGGAATTTAAAGGATGCGCCCGCCGTCTGCAGGAGAACATACAGCAGCCGCAAATGAGCTTCTCTGACAGCCGACTCCCGTCGTTACAGGGAGCGGCGCCGCGGTGAAACACGGCTCCGGGCGGCACTTAAAAAAAAAAAATATGGCGATATTTCTTTGTGAAACATGGGAGGCTCGATGTGTCCAACAAAACTCTCCCTTTAAATCCTCTCTCGCTGCGAGAGATAACCGCGCCGCGGCTTTTAGAGATGACAGCGAAACGCATTACTCCGAGCCGGGGCCGAGGTCGACGCGCCGTATTTCACCCGCCGCTTGGAAACAGATTCCCGCTCTCCGCTCTTCATACTGTACCGACATCACAGTTTCACGCCGGGTTTCGGACGCCACGGCGGGAGGAGACGCGGGGGAAGAAAGACTCGGCTTTGCGGACGTTGGCGGCGAGGAGTGAAAATCCCAATATGATGCGAATGTGCCAAAGAGAGAGAGAGAGAGAGAGAAAAAAGCTTTACAACTTCCTTTTGATTTCGATAGCGAGGTCAGTCTTTATCACGCTGAGTGGGAGGGGGAGCGAGAACAGAGACTACACACAGAAACTCACGCTGGAAGAACACGCCGACGGCGTGACGGTCCACACGCGTGACCGGGGGGGGGGTCACATCACACGCTTACCCCCCTTTCATCAAGCAAACTACACGACCGGCGGCGACACGAGGGGAAATGTGTTACTATAACCAATTAGGATTATCCGTCAGCCAATCAGAAACCCGGACGTGATCAGCTGACACCAGGAGGACAAATCCCGCGACTCCTTCTCTCTCGGCGTCTCCGCTGAGCTCTCAGCGAATCGAAAAGGAAGAAGTCGTGGGTTTCGCTCCGCGCGGCGCCAACCCCCCCGCCCCCACAAACCCTCCCAAGACTCTTCTCGCGAATAAAAGAGGCAGTTCGCCATCTGTTCCCGTCGCTTCCAGGCGGCAAACGCGTTCATTACGATAATTGAGTGCGGCAGAGAACCGTTGAAGACGTCGAAGGTGTTTTTGTTTTTTTTTCTATTCCCGCGAAACGCGTCATCGCTCGGCCGAAGCTCCGTCAGCAGAAAAAAAAAACGCACGTCCTCCGTTCACGTGGCGAGGAGCCTGGAAGCGGAACGGAAACCTTTCCTGTTTCTGTTTGGACTAATAATCTGAGCGGGTTAAAATAAATTCTGGGAGCGTCACGCGAGCGAACATTAAAAAGTCATACCCGACTCCTCCGGATCCCGCTGCGGCCGGCGCCCATTCCCCCGGGGGGCGGATCTCATTCGCGAACCTCTCGTCATCTCATCAGCGAGAACTGCAGCCGAGTGGTTAACCCCCCCCCTGCAGACAGATGTGAGCTGATGCGGTTCCATCAGTTCCCCCGGTCCCCCGGGCCCCCGGACCTTTTCACGGAGCCGTAATCCCATCAAATCTGAAGCGGCGGATCCCTCTCATCCCGCCCGCTCCCGCTTTTGAACGTCGAGCTGCCGACCCCGCTCCGTTTTTTACATTTCCCCTCGGAGAGCGGGGGCACGGCGGCCTTTTGTTCCGGAGGGGGAGTCAGGTTTTCACTGCGGCGGGAAAAAAAAAAATGATGGCACCTGACTTCATTGATTAAGACACTCTCAATCATGGCGACAGCTTTAATCAGCGAAATCAGCTGCGGCGGCGGCCGGCGCACCTTTGATGAGAACTTTAACCGGAGCGAATTTTGGCCGCCGCACAAATCAAACCACAGAAGAAGGAGCGTCTCCGCCTGGATTAGCATTAACGCGTCGCAGCGGCTTTAAATTTGAATCAGATTTGCGCAGCTTTACGTCGACACGGATCACCTTTTCTTTTCCAAACTGCCGCTGTGAAGGAGCCGCCATCAAAGCCGCGCTCACTCCCGCTGACTTACGCCGCCTCTTTGAAACGCGCCGCACGAACAAAAGGTAATAATGTCTCTCTTCTGCCGCGATCTGGGTCGAACCAGATCAATCGGGCTTTTGGGGCGAAGAATCGGCGCACGCGTCGCTCTTTTGTCACCGGCGCCGGCGGTGTAAATCAAAAGGCGTTCAGCTCTTCACACGGGGAGACGAGGTTCAGACGTTATCGGCCCCGGCGAACAATGAGTCACGACGAGCAGCAGACTGACCGATGCCTGAACTTGGGACAGCGCGCTCCTGTGTCGGCGAGCGGAGGAACGCTGTCGCGGCGAGTCGCGGGAGTGATTCGCACGACGGATGTGTGTTTTGCGTCGGCTCCGGGAAGTTTCCCGACCCCGCCGCCGTCCGTCCGTCCGTCTGTGTTTAATCTAAGCGACAAGGTGAAGACATGTGTCCGGACGGCTCAGCCGGATTATTAAAAGTCAAACACCAGGTTTCTCGTTGGGGACGTGAATTCAGCTGCTGGGAAAAGCCCGGACGAGCTCGGCGCACCTGGAGTTCAGCGCCTGATCCCATTGTTCCCGGCAGATCCCGGTAATCTCAGTCAGATTGGACGGGAAGCATCTGTGAACCGACACGTGGGGGTTAAGTCTGGGCTTTGGTCGGGTCGCTGAGGGGCAGAGACTCGCCCCGAGACGCTCGGCGGGTCGCCGCGGTTCTGAAAGGTGAACCCGGACCTCACCTGAGCTCGCCTCTGCCAGAAACCCGGAGAAAAACCCCAAGCGGCCGAAAGGAAAGTTGAAAAACAAACATGAAGGAAGACGGGGGGAAGTCGCCGCTAATCTCTCCCACCCGTTTGGTTCGGCGCTTGTTTGGAAGCCCGAGGTTCGGATAAACGAGCGGGGGAAGGGCCCTGAGTGGGAGCTCAGTCACCATCGTGCTCCGACTTCACCTCGGCCATTTAAGCGCCGAGCGCACCCACTCCACCGCCGATGGCCTGACAGGCCGTCAATACCTGCAGACGTGCGATAATGGCGGCGCCGGGCAAACAGTACCTGGCGCTAATGAAGCCGGGCGGCGCCGCGTGCGTCTGCAGCGATCGATGCGATTCCTGAAACTTCTCCGAACCGTAAACGAGGCCGGAGCGCGGACTCGTTCGCGGGCGTCAGCGGGAGCAGTTAGGGGTGAAACGAACAGACGCCGGTAGAAAAGCGAAAATCCCGCAGGAAGCGGCGGAGCGGCGCGACAGCTGCAGCTTCTCCCAAACCCACTTTTATAAAGAGCGAGCAAACAGCGGAGCCTCGTCCAACACAAACCGTCGCTTCGGCGGATTTGTCGTCGGAGGCTCCGCTAAGAAATCCGTTTTTTCCTCGGGCAGCCTCATTCGGCGCGCATCAGATATCCGCTCCTCTTTCACTCGGGTAAACAATGGCAGGGAGATGGAGCCGGCGACTCGGTCCCCGGTGGACGCCGCCGTATGAAAGTTTAATCAAAAGGAGCAGGAGGCGGCCGTCTCTCGGGAGACGGGCGCGGAGCCGCCGAGCGGGAAGCTTCGGCGAGAGGTCTTATATCAAATTTAGAAGTCATTAGGGTTGCTAATAACGAGCGCCGGCCGACGCCACCGGCCCGGCTGGCGAGAACGCGGCAAATCAAACGCTCCTCCTCGTCCGGAGTCCCGGCGGAGGAGGCCAGAGAGAGGCCAGACCCGGCGCGGATTTCCATAAGCATTTTTTAATAAAATCCAGCATAATGAAAGATAAACAACCGGGAGGCAGAAAGGAGCGATATTTAATAACCGCCGACTCCTCGCTCCCCAGGTACCTGTCCTCCCCTCCGCCGCCGCTCGTGTCAATACGCGGCGCGGCGTGTTTAATCTGGAGCGATAAGTGCAATCATAAAGATTAAAGCCGGCGAGGATCTCCGATAGGGAATAAAATCAATGGCGCGGCAGCCGTCGGAGCGCGAGGTCGATCCCGCGGCGCCGCTCGTCCCTCGTCTCCGGCCACCGCCGCCGTAAAGGAGAGCTCGCCGGAGTAAACGGCCAATTTGGTCGCTGCGAAGACACTGAGCCGGCGTCTTGGCGTGGGAGTCGCCGTCCCACGCCGAGACGCCGGGGAGTGAAGTGGAAGGAAGGAATCAGGCCGAGGAGCGTCCATATCTGAAACTGTGACAGTTATGGGCTTTTCAGATAGGCCGTCCTTCTACAACAAACTGCAGCGCTGTGTGTGTGTGTGTGTGTGTGTGTGTGTGTGTGTGTGTGCGTGTGTGTGTGTGTGTGTGTGTGTGTGTGTGTGTGTGTGTGTGTGTGTGTGTGTGTGTGTGTGGTCGAAGCTGCCTCATGTAATTTTCACGCGATAAAAAAAAAGGACTTAACAAGACAAGCCATTAGCTGCGTGTGGAAACACCACCTGCTGCTCTCATTTACTTTCAACGTGTCAAACCCAGCCGACAAATTAGTGTCAGAACCCGGCGGGCGGGTTCGGGTCGAGCCGACGGACGGACGGACGGAACCGCGGACGAGGCGAGGACTTTTTAAGAGAGAGGGCGGTTTATTTTTCCAGCGGTCCGGTTAGCGAAGTCGCACCTGACGGGAGGAAAACCATCCTGAAGGACGAGCTGTTAACGCCGCGGCGAGAGGTTAGCGGCGTGAAGACGAAACTTCGTGCAACAGAGGCCGTCTTTGAACGGCGCCGCTCGCCCCGGCCCGCTCCGGAGCTCACGATGAAATGTGACGGCGCCGCTCGCTTTGAAAAAAAAAAAGAAAAGGCTGCGGGCGTCACGGCGCTCATTAAAAAGGTGAAAGTCCGCCGCCGTAAAAAAAGAAGACGGTTGTCGAGCTGGATGTCACCGGCAAACGGGAAAATCTGTGGGGGGGGTGAAGTGATGGATGATGCAACTGTGAATTCACTTCATTAGTTAAATGGTCCCTGGCTTCTCCTCTGTGTGTGTGTGTGTGTGTGTGTGTGTGTGTGTGTGTGTGTAAAGTTTCTCCGTTGCCCACGTCTAATTAAACCGGACCTGTCGTTCCGGGCGCAGAATTCCGCTCTTCCCGTCATTGGTGCCACCCCAACGTTTTCCTCGCGACGTTCCTGAATTTCAATCCGCCCGCTCCGACCTGTCCCCCCCCCCACATCCATACTTAATGATAAGGCCCATTTACCAGGTGCGCCCGGGGAGGTTTCCATAAAATTACCCATAATGCCTGTGTGATTAGCCTATATGCTGTGAGCCGCTGAACGCCAAGCTAATTGTGGAATCGTTGGCGGCGTCGGGAGCGTGTGCTGTTTTTACAGGTGACGGGAGCCGCCTCCTCCTCCTCCTCCTCCTCCTCCTCCTCCTCCTCCTCCTCCTCCTCCTCCTCTTCCTCCTCCTCTTCCTCCTCCTCTTCTTCCTCTTCCTCCTCCTCCTCTTCCTCCTCCTCCTCCTCCTCCTCCTCCTCTTCCTCCTCCTCCTCCTCCTCTTCCTCTTCCTCCTCCTCCTCTTTACAGCGGCTTCGCTCCACCTTAACAGCAGAACTCGACGTCTGCGCGGCCGAACGCGGAAACATCCGAGTCTCCCAACCTTAAAATGTAACGTGACGCTAAGAAGCCGACGCCGACGCGGGATTAATGGGGACGGCGTCCGCGTGAAGATTTTAAGGCGACGCGTCTTAAACACGACCTGACGCGGACGCCACGCTCTCGTCACATCCTCGACACCTGCAGCCCGGATGAAGGCGGCGCCATTGACCCGCGCCAGAACCAGAAGGTTCCTCTTCAAACCGCCCCCCCCCCCCAAAAGAAACAGGAAACTATTTAAATTTGATCTGCTCATCCCTCACATCCACTTATCTGGAAACTTAATTCTAATTCCTGCGTCCCGCGGAGAGGGCGAAAAATTCCCGCCTCGCTCGCCGGAGCTCGGAGATAATATCGCAGGTGGCTGGAGCGGCGGGGGGGTGGGGTGGGGGGGGGGTCTATTATCCAGGCCGGGGGGGGGTTGGGGGGTTGGGGGGGGGGGGTGGCAATATGGTGAGTTTAGCTTCACCTGGCCTCACAGTTTGACCTCTGGACCGCGTGTCCGCTCCTCCGGAAAGAGCTGGGAAATAATTAAGGAGCAAGAAGAAGTCGTGTGAAGGGGAAAGCAGCTTCCTGCCAAAGGTCACCTGACGGCGGCAGGAAGTCACGTGACGCGAAGCTCAACACGCCTCATCAACATCAGACACGTACAGTAGCTGACGCACTGACATAACGTAACTGTGTACTCAGGTGTAAATCTATACGTTTCTTTCATATATATCATATATACTGTGATTATAGTATATTTATCATGATTATACTGTGATTCTGCACTGATTACAGTACATATACCATGATTTTACTGTGATTACAGTATATTTACTGCGATTACAGTATTTTTACTGCGATTGTACACAGCACACGTCTTCATCTGAAAGCGTTTTTCCTCTTTTCGTCGGCGTGAGACTGGAACAAACTGGAACCAACTCCTCGGTGGGTTTTTCGGCCGAACGGGTTTGGCAGCCGGTCTCGTCGGGTCCGGTTCTAATGGGCCTGACGTGGACCGGGCCCCCGGAGGACCGCAGCAGTAACGGAGAGCAGGAGAGAAGCGAGCGGCGCCGAGCGAGGAAGTGAAAACTGAGGGAACAGACGGCCGGGGGGACACGTCTCATTTTCCCGCTGACCCGCTTCCTCCGCCCCGCCCCCCTCCCTCCCCTCTGGGCGGACAGGTGGCCGGGCCGGGCACAGACGGCCCCCCTCCCCTTCCCCGTGCTGCCCGTCCAAACGCCGAGCGGCGGCGGCCAGACGTCTGACGGGTCCTGGCACGCCGTGTTGTTCTCGCGGGAAAAAAAAAACGCCGGCCGTTTCACACGGCGGACGAGCCGCCAGGTCCTTCTGAAGCGGACGGAGACGAGGGGGCGGGGTCAGAGGTCAGCTCAAGGCTGGTGATGTCATCCGGTCACGTGAGAATTCGAGGGTGCCGTCCTCTCGTAGGAAAAGCGTCAACGCGACAAACCGGAGGACGGCCGCGGCGACGCCTCGTCCGCCCCCGTCATCCGGCCGCCCTCCGGCCTTCGGGGGCCCACGCCGCGTCCACGGCGGCGGGAACACTGAGGCCCATTGAGCCGGCGTGGAGGACAAAGCTGAGAGGACGCCTGTGTGGACGGGAACAAAGCCCCATTCACCGGCGCCGCGAGGAAATATGCCGACGAGCGGAGCGCACATCAATGCCGCGCTCTTGTTTTCGGCCGCCGGGGAGCGAGACGTCCTGCGTCACGTGACGTCACCGCACGGGGAAAAAAAAAGAACGCAAGCGGCGTTTAACCTTCGCGGGGCCTCGGGTAGCTCGCGAGAAGCCGGAGCGGAGGTTCTGAGCGGAGCGGCGGCGGCGGCGGCAACTCCGGCGATCCGAGGCGGCGCCGTTCAAAAAGCAACAACAATTGCAGCCCCGTTGCATCAGTCGGGCGTCGGGTCCGCGCGAGCGTTGCCGAAAAATTCGTCATCCCCGGAGCCAACGAGGTCCTCAAAAGTTAAAACCCAAACAATGCGCCGCCGAGCGATTGATCTGCGCCGCCGCAAAAAAAAAACGGGCCCGACTCATTGGGATGCGAGAGGAGCGGAACCGGCGGGTTCCCTCCTCGACCCATTTAGAGCACTGACTTAGCTAAAACACATTTGGCTGGATTAATCTGGTCCGCCTGGAAGGTGCAGATAAAATGTTCTCCGGGCCAATATCAGCAGGAAGGACGGGGGGCAAAACTCTATCACATTGTAATGATAATTATTTATCGTCCCCCCGTCAAGGTCGGGATCCCCCGGAAACTTCTGGACCCCAAACAGAACCAGCTCGTCTCTTAATGACGGTCGGGCTCGGAGTAAAGACGGACAAATAAAAAACAACAAAGCCCAAGGTCGGCGGCCCGAACGAACACGGGTCCAGATAAAGAACAGTGATTAATTGGTTCTGCGCATCGATGCGCCGCAAGGACGAAAACGCACGACCCGCTAATCAGCGCTCAGCAGGAAGAGACGGCGTCCGCACGGACAGAACCACGGGCCGGACCCGCTCCTCTGACAGAGAGGAGGAGGAGGAGGAGGAGGAGGAGGTGGAGGAGGTGGAGGAGGAGCAGGAGGAGCAGGAGGAATATTTTTAACCGGCGCCGCTGCTGATGAATCACCTTGGCACCTGCTCTCTCCAGGGGGCAGCGCCTGACAGGTGGGGGTGAGAGGTGCTTGTTTCAGGATGGAGGGAGATGAAAACTAAAACCTCACCCGGGAGAGGGGAGAGAGGAGGGGAGAGAGAGAGAGAGAGGGGAGAGAGAGGAGAGAGGGGAGAGAGAGGAGAGAGAGAGAGAGAGAGAGAGAGAGAGAGGGAGAGGAGAGAGAGAGAGAGAGAGGAGGAGAGAGAGAGAGAGAGAGAGAGAGAGAGAGAGAGAGAGGGGAGAGAGAGAGAGAGAGAGAGAGAGAGAGAGAGAGGGAGAGAGAGAGAGAGAGAGAGAGAGGGGAGAGAGAGAGAGAGGAGAGAGAGAGAGAGAGAGAGAGAGAGAGAGAGAGAGAGGGAGAGAGAGAGAGAGAGAGAGAGGGGAGAGAGAGAGAGAGAGAGAGAGAGAGAGAGAGAGAGAGAGAGAGAGAGAGAGAGAGAGAGAGAGAGAGAGGAGAGAGAGAGAGAGAGAGAGAGAGAGAGAGAGAGAGAGAGAGAGAGAGAGAGAGAGAGAGAGAGAGAGAGAGAGAGAGAGAGAGAGAGAGAGAGAGAGAGAGAGAGAGAGAGAGAGGAGAGAGAGAGAGAGAGAGAGAGAGAGAGAGAGAGAGAGAGAGAGAGAGAGAGAGAGAGAGAGGGAGAGAGAGAGAGAG